>CAEGAD010071036.1:0-224622 GCA_903067055.1 Poeciliopsis paucimaculata | reverse complement strand
CACGACATTTTAATATCGCGATTACAGCATATTGTAGGTATTGGTGACACTGTTCTTAATTGGTTCAGGTCCTACCTGGAGGACAGAACATTTTCAGTAAATATTAGAGACTCTGAATCATCTGCTGCTTCAATGCCATATGGTGTACCACAGGGCTCAATTCTGGTCCCACTGCTTTTTTGTCTTTATTTACTGCCTCTGGGTTCTATCCTCAGGAAACATGGGATTTCATTTCATTGTTATGCTGACGATTGCCAGATTTATTTGCCCCTGAAGCAGAAAGATGTTCAGTCAATCAAACATCTCCTGGCATGTCTAGGTGATATTAAGCTTGGTTGGCCTTGAACTTTTTAAATTTTAACGAAAAGAAAACAGAGGTGATGGTGCCTTTGCAGGTTAGAGAGGCCCCTTCACTGTGTACTTTTAAAGCTCATCTTAAAACCCATCTATTTTACTTGGCTTTCAACTCCAGTGGGATCTAATTTTACATTGTATGTTTGTTTGTTTTAAACTGTAAGAGTTTTTTTTTATTTTATTATTTTATTTTATGTACAGCACTTTGTATCAGCTGTGGTTGTTTTAAAGTGCTTGATAAATAAAGTTGGCATGGTACCAGTCATTGCCCCCAATATGCTAAACATCTATATTTTGTCTGAATGTGAAAGACTAAAAAAAAGTTTTTAAAAAAATGTAGCGAATGTTTGACAATGACTAATTTATCAAAGTTTAATGTCTTTGCAATAAAATATAAAAAAATAAAAGGAATTAAAACATTTTTTCTTCATGTCTTGAAACGTTAAATGTACATTAAATTGTGGAATCATGTAAACATGTTCTTGTCAAAATGATACTGTGTGTTTTAAAGTTGTGCAGGACCAGGGTGACTCCTTATGAAGTCAGGGACAGATGGACGTCGCTGACATACCCTGTCTGTCAGGGAGTGCAGACAGGGAGCGCATGGCATCGCTGACTGGGAGAATCCCATGAGCCACCATCCATAACAGGTCCTGGAGTCTTCGGGCTGAGCCCAGTCGGGCTCCATGGGTTAAAGTCCAGCCACCAGGCGCTCGCCAACATGCTCTACCTGCAGGCCTGGGTCCAGGGTGGAGCCCCGGTGATCTGCACCCAAGCGAGGAAATGCTGTTTCCAATGATCGTCTTCATTGTAAGGGGTCTTCAGGCTGCACTTTGTCTGGTTCCTCACCTAAGACTTGTCTGCCTTGTGTGACCCTACCAGGGGCATAAAGCCCCAGAGAGCATAGCTCCAAAGAGCAGTTATTGCAACAAATAAATATAAATAGTTTTGTTGTGCAGCTTAAAGTATTGAAAACCTAAAATAACTTGATCATTTTGTTTAGTTATACATGTGGCCCAAAGACTATTGAAAAAATTGCAGACTCAGTTTATGGCCATAAACTGTGGCCGTGGTCAGTTTATGGGTCCAGGCCAAATGCTCACCTATGTTTGTCTCAGTGCAGATAGCTTATGCTTTAACGATTGGCAAACAATTGTGTGGATAGCCAGAGGAGAGGAGAAATTACCTTCTCATCTCTGAAATGGCAAGAATCAGGACTCGTTGGTAGCCATTCTGTTTCGATTTCTGAATCCATGTCACTCAGAAACAGCCAGCATATAATCTCTCCAAACACCCAGGGTGCACCACTTCTAAGGCATGTCACCCTAAACTCTTCAGTCTGTGTTGTTTTCTGTTTTTTCACAATGTGTGACAAACCAGTCTCATCGAGTTCTAACCAGTTCTGGAGGTGTAAGCTGCGTCCGTGTGCACATTCAAGCAACTGGAAGGTACAACTCTTTATCTGGATGGCACAACACAACTTCCTGCACAGCACCCCAGCATCAGGCCACTTCCTGAACTCTAACGACACACTGCTGCACTCAAATTGTCACAAAAGCATTTCATGTATCTTTCAGTAAGATGTTTAATCAGTAAAACATTTAATCATCACACCGATTAGCCTACCAAACAAATTTACATAGGCAATAAAAATACCTCTGTTTATCATTATTCTACTGGTTTATGTATCAAATGTGGTAAATGTTCTTAGCCTATAAAGATGTTAAGAATATTTATGATACAATAAATTAACTACAAAATTAAAGGAGAAAAGTAGCTGGTGCATTTTTGTCATCACAGATGCATGAACAGCAAGAAGGTGAAAGAAAAAGAGACGCTATTTCACTATTTTCTATTTCAACTAAGAAATATCTATTACACCTCTCTGCAGTCATGCATAGGGTGGTATTTTTTCTCAGTTAGTTACATATATATTATCATTTTCAAAAGAAAGATATTTGTTGGAAGTTTTACAGATCCGATGAAAGTATCCGCTGACTTTTCCGTGTAACAAAACTGAACTTGTGCGCCTGACATTCATGATTAGTCTGAACAGAGAGTGCTAAACCCCTCCCACTACTCCTCCACCTCAAAAATGAATCTGGTGCTGCTGGACCAGACCCATTTTCTCTTCATTCATTCAACCTTTAGAAGTAAGGAGATTGTTAGTTATATATATAAAAAAAATTTAATGCTCAATGAAGCAGTGTATAATACAAACTCATTTTGGAACAGAGATACAGTTTATACAGAGAATCAGTCACTGTCCAGCGCTGGGCTCTATTTGGCAAACCTTAAGGGTGACACCGAGTGAAGCAAAGAATGGAAAGCTCTTTTATCTATTCCTCATTCTCCATCTCTCTCTGAGAGTTGACTTGTGGTTATCAGTTTACCCAGCACTGTGTGACCAACACCGGTATTATAGGTTATAGTTCTGTAAGTGTGCATCAATGTGTGTGTAATCAAAATCATACTTATGTAACAATCCTCCAGTTGATTTGGTCTAAAACCACCTCACTAATCACTAAGTGTGGTGCAAATGAATCCGAAGCTCCGGAAGTGTAACCAGATCCTTTCTGCATTGCTCTTTCCAGCTGTCATTAAGTTCCCATGCCGTTCCCAAATATAACTTCATGTCTCCAGTCCTGTGAATCATTTTCTTATACAAAAGTTAAACAATTCAAACTTTTGTATAAGAAAATGGTTTACACAAAATATGAGAAAATTATGTATTATGTTGCTGTTGTTACATTATAGTGGGCATCAACATTAACAATATTTTGTAGTTAATAATGTTGGATAATATATCATTGAGTGTAGTGCATTGACCAAGAATCAGGAAGTTGAATGAAGTTTATAAGTTTATTCTTTTACCCACTCCTTTGAACATTTATTGTTATTACATTGTTGTAATTTTGTTGTAACTTGGCACATTCAGTAAAAAATGATTCTAAAATAAGATTGATTAAACATGATAAACATATTGCTAATAAAAAGAAGAATAAATACAGTAGCACCGATTGAGGAAAAGACTAAGGAAAATGTCTATAAGCAGAGTGGAAATGCATGAGCACAGTGTGTTATCAGTATATTGTAGACCCAATTTTGTTGACCCTGTCTGGTGAAATCTAATGACGTCATCATCCGACACCTCAAGCTGGCTCCAAACAGACCTTTGATGTTTATGTTGCCTATTCAGACTGTGTTTCCCCACTTGCCAAACACCTGAGTTTGGATTTTTGTTAATGTTCTTCCATTTTGTTCAGACTCCTAATCCCTGGAGGGTCTTGGTGTGACAGACATAATGACATAATGTGTTAATTGTGATTTTGCACAATATCTCTTATTTAACAATAATATTTTAAAAATCCTGCGATTGGCAGCAGGAGATGGGTACCAGCAGCCCTCATTATCCTGATGGGATAAGGATGTAAGAAAATTAATGGATGGATGGATGAATAACAATACATCAAGTTTATAAAGCACTTTTTAGGACCCTAAAGATGTTTATTTATTCAACATTTGAATTATATCGACTTAAGATTTAATATTATTTCTATTTTCATACAAATAGATTTGAAAGGGATTTAATCAACCTGATTTTTTTTCCCTTGCAATTTTTCATCTGACGATGGCCTTAGTAAATAGAAAGATGCTGTTTTTGTTGTCTGTGGAATACAAGTTTCTAAATCTTAATTTATTGCTATTACTTTTAGGGAGGCACAATATTATCGGTATGGTATCGGTATAGGAAGATATAACCTGTAACATTTCATATCGGATATCGGACATTCCATCAAAATAACAACATAAAAAGATGTTTTTATATGACAAACCAGTGACAATGATGCCTGCAGCACAGTACATGTTATGACGTCACACACACCTACCTAATGTCAACAGTGTGGAAGTTTTTTTTAAAGTGTCGTAAACTGACAACAGGACTGCTATGTGCACTGTCGGCTCAGCATCAGTGATGCAAGGAGGAACGACAACAAAGTTCTACAACACGTCAAACCTAATCAGCCATCATCCGACCATTACAATGAGTTCATGGTGGCCAATAGGGAAATCAAGAGAACAGTTAACTGCAGAGAAAAAAAATCTCACCAGCAGTCCATTCTACAAACGTTGAATAAATATCGATAATGAAGCCTTGGCATAAATTCAGACTGGAAGATTCTTTTCATCTCACCCTCACAACCAAACATGTCAAAGCACCGCTCCCTTGATAAGGTCCAGCTGTTCATCTGCTACTGTTCATTGCCTGAGTTTAAACCTTCCTCCACCCCTCCTCAAGTTAATTAAACTTTCTAGTACCACTCTATCTCTGTGTGCTAGTCTGACCAGGTTGAATTGGTATTGGTTATTAGTGAAATTAGTTTTAGTATGTCAGAATATCAAGTATTGACCAAAAATCCAATATTGTGCATCCCTAATTACTTTTATTGACTAAACGCTTCTGTTTGCTTTGATTGTCGGGTCTGCTTATTCAAAGTTTCAATCAATTATTGTTTTGATTTTCTTTTATTTAGATTAACCTATTTACATAAACTGAATTGTTTTGTGTTTGTTTCTAAATTTCTTTTTGTATTGGTGACAAGACAGAATTTTAACTTAGTAATAATTTGACAGAACTGCTTTTAATTTTATTGGAGTATTATCAGTACTTTAACTCTAGCAATGACTCCAAGAAGGGTTTATATCATGGCTAAGCAGTGTGGCACACATTAAATTAGATGAAATTAGTCTTCTTCTACCTGTATGTCTCCATCCCAAGTCTTCCTCTGATCTTCTACCTCTTCCTTGTTCTACTCATTTGTTCACTAACACATCATCTTTCTCTCTTCGTACTCTATTAATGCCACTTCTATGGTGTTTATACCTGTTTGGTCTTTTAAATTAAACCAACTTGAAGTAAAAAGACAAATTTACTACAAGGGAAGGCGCTACTGAACGATTAACAGTAAATGAAAAATATATATATTGTTTTTTTTAGAACTTTCATCCTTTAGAATATTAAGTATTTCACCTCATAATTTTCACTAATATGAACAATATTACTGCTATGATTTCCACAGCAGAAACATATTATTGCCGTAACACATAGCTGATTTATATGTTACTGCAAACACAAATTGGTAGCATAGTCGTCTCCAAAGTCAATCATCTGTCTCAGCGCATACAGGATCAGAGCGTCGACATCTGGAACCATCTCAGTTTCATGACTGTAGTTCTTCAGCAGAAAAATGCGGTTCATTGGAATCCCCACACAGGATTTGAAATCATCCATCTATTGTCCAAGAAAATAAAAATTATAATGGTGTCTGATCTTTTTCCTTCTCTTTGAATAAATCTTTCTATTACTAGCCTTTTTCTTTAAATATTTGCTCTTGTAGACATTTCTCAGAGCTTTCTTTGTTTCCTCACAGGCTTCATCAACGTGGGTGAGAATCCCCACCTGAGAGATTCCTGTGGATCCAAAGATTATTTTCTTGTAACTAAACACTGTATTAGCAATTAATATATTTCAGTGAGTATATAATATGAATTCTTCTAAGCAACAATTTTAAGAAGTGAAAACATTTATGACATGATGAAAAAAAGACTTTGCAGTAAAATGTTATTTAAATTTTTTTCTACACATTTGTTTGCCACTTATTTTATGTAACCTTTATTATTGTTCAACTAAAGTTTGAGTATTTTTCTAAATTGTTTTTAAATTTTCATTACTTTCCTAAATGAAAGTTTATTATATATTTGTGTTTCTTACCCAGCGCACTGGCTGCTTCTCTGATTTCCCTCATTTTCTGTAAAACTGACGGCTTCATTTCTGATACATTAGCAGAATAAATGCAGACCAGAACATGAACTCTGTTACTGTTGTTCATGGGAGAGATGTAGCCAGAATCACCATGAGAAAGGGAAGATCTGGTGTTGAGCTTAGAAAAAAAACATGATGTATGTTAAATAAAATTGCTAAGAAAATATGTTTTATATAAAGCAAATTAATTGTAATAGCTTCAGGATCTAAATCAATAAGGACATATCCTTTAGATGACTGTTAAACAATATTTAAAAGTTAAAAAAAACTTATTTGTACCTTATAATCATCCTTCACATGTCCCTTCAAGGCCATTTTGATGTCTTCTGGTTTGACTCCTCTTCCATCCCCATCCTCCAGACCCATAATGTCAGTGAACACAAAGGGATAAAAGTTTCCTGGGCCTCCTTTTTTTATTTTATATGTTTTATACTGAAAAAGAAAATAAAAAGAGATTAGCAATTTTGTATATATAATTAACTGACAGAACTGATAGATATTTTCAATTTTCTAGTAAAGTCACTTAATTCAGGTTAAAAGTGCATTTAAGATGAGAGAAGTATGATTTAAGTCCAAATTTTTTAGAACAAAGGTAAGATTTAACCTATAAAAGAATCCTGATTAATCAGTGAGGCACATATTGCAGTGAACGTCTGTCTACATTCGCTAACATTTCATTGCACTGATACAATGAAATGTATCAGTGCAAAGTGTAATAAATCCTAAAAATGAGAATGACTTCAGGTAGTTATTCTGACCTTTGTTGTGAAACTTTCCTCGCCATGTGTGAAACTGGCCAGAGCTTCATCGGTCATTCTCCCTTGGAAGATATTGTTGACAGAGTTGATGAAGCTGGACTTTCCTGCACCGACTGGTCCATGGAGTAAAACTCTGATCTCTTTGACTTTTGCATGTTGAGGTTTGAAATTCTTCAGGTACTGCTGATTTTGCTCTTTGTTTCTGTTAAAATGTGAAAATAAAAGTTACAACTTAAAGTATCACTGACACAATAAAACCTCTTTCATGATTTAAAAAGACGAACTACTGTTATTTCATTCTGTGAACACAAAAGCTTTTAGTAAATATTTCTCACAGACTACTCTGAATTTATTCACATTGAAACATGTTGCTGCTTTCCTCTGTGGCAACTGGGTCAAACGCCAGCACCATATTGTGACATAACCATCGCCAGCACGTCAACACCGAATCCAGAGAGATCAGGGGCTGAGGATGGCAGCAAAGATAGAGGAGCAACGACGCATCGATCACTCGCTGAGACCAAGAAGTTCCCTCGAGTAACCCAGCAGAGTGACACTCCAAGCAATTCCAAAACCAACGGGACTAGAGTTGTGCCGCCACTCAATATAAAGTTGAGTGCATCCGAAGCCGAGCTGGAACCTGGAACTGCGAGATACATCAAGGCAGTCGTGTGTGAACAGTACGACAATGAGCAAAAGAAACCCAGGCAGAACAAAGTAAAAAATGAACAGCCAGCTGACGAAGAGAACGAGCTGATGAGACCAGCTAAAATTCAAGCGCTGAACTCTCCCTACGAGGGACCCCTTCGGCAGCCACAGTATGAAAACATCAGCAGCTCAGAGGGACAAGAGCAGCAGGAGGATGAACACTTTGCGGAGGAGGAAGAAGAAAGCGACAGTGAAAGTGCGTTCTCCTGCCTGAAACAACCTCCCAACGAGCACAAGCCGCTTTGAACTGCACAACATTGGGGTACGAGGACAAAAAAGGTGGCGATCTTTGACACCGAGAAATCCTCCAAGAGAATGGCAAGAGACCTGACCTGGGGCCCGGTTCAGGCCAAAGACGGAAGGCGAACGTACATGCCAGAAGTCGGCCAAACTGAATACCAGATTCCGGCAGAATGAGCCAGTTGACTGGAAGACCAAGTCACCCTCGAAGTGGAGGTCATCCATGGCGAGTGGGCCAACATATTAATGACACCTTCCTGTTCTACCCTGACGACATGCTATTCCCTGACCGCCAACTTTAGGTCAGCTTACATCGTATTATGCATGATGTGATGCTACGGAGATTGAAGAAAGCCGGCCTTTAAACATATGGAGGAAACTCGGCAGAAATTAGACGAAGTGTCAGCTGATGAAGAAGGACCTCAAGAGACGTTGGCAGAATAGGCACAACACGTCCTATTATCATCCAGAAGAAGTGCCTCGACCCTGCTACCTGGATCCAGCGCTGACCCTGATGCATTTTTAGAGTACAAAAAGCTCAAATCGTTGGTCAGAGCCAAGGATGCAGACGAGAGCAAAGAAGATTACTTTAAGGATGTGTGGCCAATGGTAACCACTGTAAGAAACCACGATGGAGCCAAGAATCTGTGGCTGACCCATGTGACTGTGGACCCGTTGGGTGGGTCCGAATCTGCGCAAACTCACTACAAGAGACTGGTGCTGGATGATCTGAATGATGAAGATTCCCAGGTCAAAAGAGCCAAAGGGTGGCTGGATAAAGGAACTCGACTGATGCCAATCTGGCATGCTCTCAAGCAAAACATCCCCCCGGCAAGGTATGTAAAAGTCCTGCGCGAGGTAATGAAGGGAAGAAGAGGAGAAATAACATTTGCAAAAATGCCAATAAGAAGTACCACAGTCACCAGAATTGATCAAGCAGTGGAAGAGTACGACTTAGAACAGCACTACTATGAAGAGAGAAGAAAAAAGAAGTTAGCCAGCCAGCAAAAACAACAAATAAGGCTGGTGCAAGGCTGTCATCCAACTTCCAGAGTAAACCATCCCAACCGAGAGCACAAGAGCTCCAAGAGAAGATCTTGAGTCAGCATCAGCGAACCGGCTGAATTTGTATAAATTAAGCCCAGCACAGAAGAAGGCCCTCTACAAGTCCCGGGGCTCTGGGACCTGGGAGCCATCAAAGTAATGGCATCAAGGTCACGGGTCAGTCTAGAGCAGCGGTTTTCAAAGTGTGAGGCGCGCCTCCCGTAGGGGGCGCCAGAGCACTTAAGGGGAGGCGCGGTGCGAGGGAAAAAATAAACCGTAGAAGAAGCTATCTGCTTGCTGTCTACTGATGTGAGAGAAAAAATGGACAAATTTTTAGTAAAGAAAAAGGCAGAGGAGACAAGCTCTGGCGTAAGTAGAAAAAAGAGGAAGTATGACCACGACTACTTAAAGTTAGGATTTTCCTGGACTGCTCCCGATGATGCTCCAAGGCCGCAATGTGTAATCTGCAAGGAGGTTCTGGCTAATGATAGCATGAGACCCTGTAAGCTCCGGCGTCACATTGAAACAAAGCACCCAAGTTTAGTGACCAAGCCACAGGAGTTTTTTGAGAGGAAGCTGAAGGAGCTGTGCACACAGAAAAAAACAATAGAGACGTTCAGTACTGTTAACGCTAAGGCAACCGAGGCATCTTATCGGGTGGCCTTACGCATTGCAAAGACGGGGAAACCCCACAACATCGGTGAAATTTTACTCCTTCCTGCTGCTAAGGACGTGTTCAGTAATGATGGGAGAAGCTGCTGCCAAACTAAATGTCATCCAGTTGTCTGACAACACCATCCAACGGCGAATCTCACATATGGGCGCAGATGTGCGGCAACAGGTAGTGGACAGTATTTGTGAAAGCCCCTTCTTCTCCTTTCAGCTGGACGAGACGACTGATGTCGCCAACTGTGCTCAATTAATGGTGTACGTGCGTTATGTTAAAGAGCTAAATGTGCATGAGGAGTTTTTGTTTTTCGCGCACTACAGCAGAAGAAATCTTCAAGGTTTTGAATGATTTCATGCGGGAAAATAATGTGGATTGGGGCCGCTGCTGTGGAATATGCACTGATGGGGCAAGGGCAATGACAGGCCAGCACAGTGGTCTGGTAAAAAAGGTGCAAGAGGTCGCCCCGGCTGCTATTTGGACGCACTGCATAATCCACTGCCAGGCCTTGGCAACTAAGAGGATGCCCCAAGAGCTGCGCACTGTGCTGGACGAGGCAGTAAAAATTGTTAACCTTATAAAGTCACGCGCCATGAATGACCGTCTCTTCTCCATCCTCTGCAACGAGATGGGCGCGCACTTTAAACAGCTGCTTCTGCACTCGGAGGTCCGGTGGCTTTCCCGAGGAAAGGTTCTCACGCGCCTTTGTGATATCCGTGAGGAAGTCCTTCTTTTCCTCGCTGAAGTCAACTCTCCACTGGTAAAACACATGGAGGACATGAAGTGGGTTGCAAAGCTTGCCTATCTTTCGGATGTCTTCGAAAAGATAAACACACTGAACATCTGCAGGGCAAAGAGTGCAACGTCTTTTATGCACACGATCAACTCTGTGGATTTAGGAAAAAATTGGAACTGTGGGGTGCGCGTGTGGAGCGGGGATCAGTGGAAATGTTTCCCACCTTAGAGGATGTTTTGGCCAGAGTGGGGCTGAAGGTGGAGTTTTTACAGCAGGTGGTCTGCGCGCATTTGGAGGGGATACGCGAGCAGTTTGGAGAGTATTTTGGAGAGGAGACAATGGCAAACCAGTGGGTGAGAAACCCATTTTCCTTCCCCGTGACACTCAAAGATGGATTTTCAGCAGTAGAGGAAGAGGCTCTGGCTGAGCTGAGCTGTGACATGGACTTGAAACAGAGGATGAGCGACGTGTCATTTGTGCACTTTTGGCTGTCAGTAGGGACTGAATTTCCACAGCTCTTCACGAAGGCAGTGAACGTGCTCATCCCCTTCACTTCAATCTATCTCTGCGAATGTGGGTTTTCCCCACTGCTGCTGGTTGAAGATGATTTGCGGTTATACCTCTCCACAGTGCAACCCTGCATTAACCGGATTTGCGCGTCAAAAGCACAAGCACATTGTTCCCACTAAAACTAAGGTGAGCTGAACAGTAATGTTGCCAATGTATTGCCATGTTGCCAATTTAGATAAAATCATAAATAAAATGAGTTACACATGATTCAGGACCGTGATAGAAAAAGAAAGGGTGTGCATAGCGTGCGTAATTGTTTTTTCCTTTGTATGCCTCCACTCTTTCATACAGCACGCTCTTTTAGCTCGAGATAAATTGTTTAGATGAGCCACAAAAAGAGCTCCATAATTTTGCAACTGTTTAGGTTTTTGATTTATTTTTTAATTTCAAGGAAATGTACAACATTTACAGATGTGTTCCAAAGATCTGATCAAAATGTTTTTGTTAAGATGTGAAAACACTGTTGGTATCTCAAACATTAAACTCAGAATCTCGGATGTAACGTTTGTTTGAGAAAACGGTTGAAAAATGAGTTTGGGGTTGTTCTTATCATTAGAAAAATGAAAAAAGGGCATATTTGCCATACAAAGGCCCTGATAAAATAATTAAAATGGGAGGAAATGTTTTAAAATGTTCATGTGTTAAATTTCATTCAGATAAAGTGTCATTTTAAAAGATGAGATGGTTCTAAAATAAAAGCAAGTAGAAGGTGTTTTGTAGTGGCATTTGTTTGTGTGTGGGTTGATTATTGGGGGGGCACAGCAGGCATTGTGCTCCTTGGAGGGGGGCTCACCCTTTCATACTTTGAAAACCCCTGGTCTAGAGAATGCCTACTGGGAGGGGAACGAGATCTACGCAAGGGTGGAAGGAGTACCCTACCTGGTGGACACTGGAGCTGAGGTGTCTATGACCCGCAATGTCCTGAAAACAACAGGACACCTGAAAGTTTAGTTTGCCAAGGGAAAAATTGAAGAAATGTCATATGGGACCTGGAAATGAGTAGTTTGGGTGAAAGGTTCCTACAATTTTCTTACAGTTAAAGATTTGGAAGAACTAAGCAAAAAGAAGAAAAACCATCACTCCCTGCAGCAGTGTTTGATAAACTTAAAAGACAAGGTTAGTGAAAATTGGCCCTACACAATCCAGGCCAGAAACCCAAGAGTGGTATAAACCTGTCAATATACCAGCAGTGACAGAACAAAAGGTCGACTTCTCCCCAGCTGGGAAACAGAAGCTCCTCAAAATCATTGTTACAACACATGTGACACGGTTCAAGAACGACTGTGGGGATTTGGGCCCAAAGTTTGTTCATCACATTGAAGGTGGGGTTCACCCGCCTGTCCGGCAGAACCCACTGAGCAGTCGAGGAGATGGACAAGATTGTAAAGGAGCTGAGCGCTTTGGAAATCATTAGAGAAGAGCCCAACCCCATCACAAACAGCCCCATCAAGGCGATGAAGAAACCTGAATCAGCAGGAGGGCGTTGGAGAACAGTCATCAACTTCAAGGCCCTGAATCGAAGAACAAAAGCAAACCAAGCCAGTTTGATCCACCCGCAAGGAACACTAAAAACTTTCCAAGTCAAAAAATTCAAGTCCTGCATTGACCTGGCAAATGGATTTTTCTCTCTCCTCCTCGCAAGACAGGCACAAGGTAAAACAGCATTCACCCACAAAGGCAAAAGCTGTGTGTGGCAAAGGTTGCCCTAGGGATACAAGAACTCCCTGAATGTTTTTCAGTCAGCCATAATGGAGGTACTGTAGGACGTGGGAGCAACTGTGTACATCGATAATGTTTTTTATCGCTGACGACACAAAAGGAGAACATCTAGAGAGGCTGCAGAGAGTGGCTGAAAACCTAAGCAAAGCAGGTCTGAAATTGAACCTTACAAAATGTCAATTTGGACAGTTTTGAGTGAATTATCTGGTATTCCTCGGTCACAACTGACTTGGGACTCTCGGATGGATACAGAGAAAAGCTGATAAATATTCAACCACCACAATCAGAAAATGATTTACAGAAGATCCAGGGATTATGCAACTATGTCAGAGACCATGTTCCAAATTATCAGAAATATGCCAGACCATTGTACTCTTGCCTGAAAAAGAGCGAAGAGGATGAGAATGAAATCTAAAAGCTCTGGGTTTGGACAGCAGCAAATCAACAAAATCTGGAAGAATTGAGAACAGCGATTCAAGCAGCTGTAAGATTAGAACCAAGAAGCCTTTCAGACAGACTGGTTGCAGAAATCATTTGTGAAGATGACGACGCCATGATCAAAGTGAGTAACAAAAATGGAGGTGTAGTCACTCTGTGGAGTTTCACACTAACCTCTGTTGAAAAGAAATATTCACAAGAAGAAAAAGAACTAGCAGAGCTAGCTCGGTACTGGAGCGTGCTGAAATACTTGGCACAAGGATAACCAGTTAAAGTCATCACGCGAAGCCAAGTTCACAAGTACCTGAGAATAGGGGCTGTTAAAAGCACAAATGCATGGTGGGGAAGATGGGAAGACATCCTACTGGACCCGGAGCTCGAAATCAGGCCTGCACAACCCATCAGAAAGAAACGGCCACCAGTGCAGCCTGAGAACCAAGGACAACCAGAATGGATACTTTACACCGATGGGTCAAGAAAAGGATCAGATCAGATGGCATACTGGGGGTTCATCCTGAAGCAGGGTGGCAAAGAAAGATGTTGACAAAAAGGAAAAGCCCCTAGCGGTGCCCAAGCTGGAGAGGTGTCTCCAATATTGGAAGGACTCCTGGAGCTTGCGAAGAAGAAAATCAAAAGCGCCTGGATAGTAACAGACAGCTATTATTGTGCCCAAGCCCTTAAAGAAGACCTATCCATCTGGGAAGAAAATGGGTTTGAAACAGCCGAGGACAAGCCTGTGGCACACAGAGACTTGTGGAAAAAGATTGCTGAATTAAAACTGCATCTGGAGCTCGAGGTCGAGCATCAAAAAGCACACATGCATAAGGGAACTCATTGGCATGGGAATAATGAAGTGGACTGTTACGTCCAACAGAGAAAAATCGTCTTTGTCGAGATCGAGAAATGGGACGGCATTCCCAGAGGATGGGAGGTCCAAGAAGAGTACGTGGACAAGGTCATACGGCGCGTGCATGAGACCCTAGGACATGCAGGCGTGCGACCTACCCGTAAGGAGCTGGAGGAGCAAGAACTTTGGATCCCAGTGAAACAAGTCCAACGCGTGCTGAGGGGCTGCGAGGTCTGTGGTCAATACAACGCAGGTCACCGAGGGCAGTGTTTGGAGGGGTTAACCATCAAGAGCACGATCCCTTGGGGCTCGGTCTGCATGGATGTGATGGGTCCCATGGGAATAACAGCACATCGAGGTGAGAAGTACCTCTTCCTGCTGGTGGACTCCATGTCGGGATTTGTGACCGTGAAGGCAGTCAGGAAAGCAAATAGCAACAGCGTTGTCAGCATGCTGAAGCAAGTATGCAGTGCCCTGGTAATCCCGAAAGAGTTGTGTACGGATAGTGGGACACATTTCCGTAACTCACAGGTTGACCAGTGGTGTCAGAAGTTTGGAGCAATGCAAATTTACTCACCTCCATACACTCCACAAACCAATGGAGTGGTGGAATGCACCATTAGTTTAGTAAAAAACTGGATAGCTAAAAATGCTAACACCAATGCTGGAGCACCAACGCGGTGGAAATTGGGCAGGCCCTGAATGATGGGCATAGAGCTGAAATGCCTGCCCCTACAATTTACCTCAACAATCAGACGTTCACCATGAAGGAAGTGGGGCAGGATTCCAACGACGAAAAGGAGAAGCCGATGCTTAAAGTGCCATTTCATGTGGGACAGCATGTGTGGGTTAAAACAAGAAGAACAGCCTGTGAATGCAGCAGTAAAGCCAAAGTTTGAAACAACGGACATCATCAAGCAAATACTGGATAAGAACATAGTGTTGCTGGAAAAGAAGGGGATCCAAGAAGTTGAGCAACTCAAGCCAGATCCTGACTGAAGCGAAACAGAAGCCGGTGAAATGGCCAGTGAATCACGCATCATTCCACCCTATCTAGGACTGGCTACCATGAAAGGGGTGGTTGTAATTAGAAGAACAATTTCAGGATCTCGGCAGGAAGAGCCCTAAAAAAATTGGAGTGGGCTAAAAATGGAGTCCTGTCAGAGGAAAGGGAAATGTTGATGTAGCGCAGTCAATCACTGCTGCCCCAGTTGCTCAACACCCAATCAACTCTCCCATACTTGGGAGGGACCAGGCCGCAACAAGCCCAGGCAACCAATAGCAGCGACGGAAGGGATTCAATCCCTTGCCGTCTCTCCAGTCAAGATAATGGGCATCGTGATCTGTGGAACTTGCCAGGTGCACAAACTACCCCGGCTCATTTTGGAAACTCAGTGGGGGTTGATAGACGAAGAACCAAGAGGATGCTACTGTATGTGGGACAGCGAAGATCTCCACTACTGCTCTACATGCAAAGATCAGATGAGGAACAGAAAAATGAACACGGTGGGTCAAGCCGAAGGCTGACAGGTGAGGAGATTTTATAGTCCCTTACGGCCTTTCAAAATGTATGGAGAACCTCTGTGCAACTACGAAAATCCTATTTCGGCACTTCACTGGTTCCCAGGGCTTTCAGCTCCACCTAACACTCCAGATGACACTGTGGAAATGGATGAGTGGGTCTGGAGATGGTTTCCCATGACACCCTGTGGGAAATCATTCACGTCGCGTGGCCATATGACCCTGCAGCGAAGGGTCATATGCTGGAAAGCAGCGAAGGGACATATGCTGGAAAAGCAGCATTTCCACCAGTAAATACCATGCATTCTCCAGTGATCTTCAGGGTGTTTCAACATCTACATCGTCACCCACCAGCTGAGGAATTAAACATGCTCCCAGATGACATCAAAGAAGGTGCAATAGAAGGGGGTTGGAAGGGCCCCTGGGAGTTAACTACTTGGGCACATCTGGTGTTCGAGATCATCAGTGGTGCCACAGTCCCTACAGTAGCCAGATGTACCACGAGAGAGTAGAGCACGACTCAGATCTGTACTACTACACTACCGAAATAAACGCATGGGGGAGTAATGCTGCAAGACCCAAAGAAAAGTCAGCCCTTTACTGGGTAACAGCTGAATCTACCTTTCGCGACGGCATGCTGCAGGTCCCAGGAGGCGTGGCCCACAGAGTGAGAATGCCCTCCAGCCCAAGCACCACCCACCAGGTGCAAGTTTCAGTACAGATGGTTGACTTCCCTTGTAAGGGAGTCTACTTCGTTGGAGCAGCAATTGTCCCATTGCTTGATGAGTGAGTATACGCCACTGTGACTTGTACCGAGCCCCCCAGCAAGAAACTCAAGTCCAGCACCTGGCAGTCGTTCACATCAACATTAGGATGGAGGAAGAAAAGCAAGAACTAACGGATACATCAACAAGAGCAACTTGAGTCTTCAAGTCTCAAGGTCAACATAAAGACAAAAAACAAGATGGAAATAAATACTTCATAAGTAAACTGTTTAAAGTAGGCAAGGGAGTCTGGTCCGGAACCTCTAAAAGAGGCCCCTTTCTGAAACTCCCGCACAGCTCAATTTTATTAGATAAACCAAGGGAAGATTTCACTATCCCATTTCCTCACTCGGATGCCTGTTATCCCCAGCACTTGATCTATATTCACCCTACTGATTTTCAGGAAGCTAAAGGTGTGAGTAGGGGGGAGGAGTTGATGCAATAACCGTGGCTTAGTATGCATTACTTTGCCCCATTGGAGCCTCCAAATTGGCGAGGACGAGTAGTAACTGACTCAATAAGGCAGGCAGAAATCTCCCCTGAATGCCGGAGACACCTCCCTTGGATTTTTAACACAGTGTACCTGATATCAGCAGGGACTGAAGTGAGAGTCAGATGGGGTCCCCATTACCTGGAACCACTGCAGGGGTTATACTATGAATTCTCAGTGAATGGCACGATCATTTGGACATCCTCACCGGGTATGGCAAAAACCTTAGTGAGGATGGAAGCGGATCCAGACCATTTCATCTTCAACAACACACAACTCCCACTGAGACTGCAATAGTCTATCCCAATCCCCCACACCAGAGGATCTACACTCCACCGCATTGGGGATACCTGTTCAAACTGTTCAAGGTTGGGAGGACCACTATAAAGAGCACTATGCCAATGAATATGACACTCACTCTACCAAAAGTGTATCGAAGAAGATTAATGGGGTTTGGAGAAGAGCGATAGGAAAGGGTACCACATGCACTGATGCCATCCTGGGATTCCAACTAAGAAAGGGCAAGAACATTCTTGACCTCCCGGTAGCCTTCATTCCAAACACCCTTATTGTCACCGCTGAAGGACATGCCTTCCGGAAGAGTCTGCGTAAAGGTGAGATAGACCATGGGTTTGACTGGGTCGGCACCTAACCTCCTGTACTCAAACCTCACCTACAGAATAACTAAAGAACTGTGGCAGAAATGTGGAAAAGGATTTCATCAGCATGAATGTTATTGGTACGAGACCTTAGGCTGAACTGTGGCCACCACTGTCATTGACATGGTGGAAGAAATTGTTGATGTCGTGGGAGGAGGCCTCGCCATGTTTGAACATTGGTTGCTGAGCGCCCTGAATGTCCTGTGGCCATATTTGCTAGGTCTCCTAGGCATCAACATCACCTTAGTTGTGGGCAAGGTCGTCTTGGAGACGTGGCTGAAATCACTGTGTTGTTGCAAGGGGAGGGACTACCAACCTCTCCTCTTGAAGGAGGAGCCTAATTCTGCATAAAGAATGCTGCTGTGCCCCGCTGAGTCATTTGTTGTTTCTCACTGATCCAGCCAAAACCATCTCTCGACATCATGGCATCTAACTCGTCGAATACCACTGCCCATTTTTACGCCCATTCAAGTAAGTACCATTGAGTTCTTCGGCATACTCGGCGCCTGGGTAGCCTACTGCCATATTGGTACCTGGACCCCTGGACAACCCCTACGAATTCTTGTCACGCTGCAGGGATATGTGAAGATCATCCTACGACCCATTTTTCTCAAGAGATGGGACACGGCTACGTCCCTCTTTGCTCCATACCTGATGGGCCGAATGTACATCAGCTGGAGTCAAGGCTCCAAGGTGGTCCTGTGGCTGGCCATGGATATAAGAGCCTTGTATCCAGTGGAGCTGGTGTGCGAAGCAGTTCATGCTAACCGTACCAGTCCTCTTAAGATCACCACTGCAATCATTGAGGGATTCCTGGCAGTGTCAATCATGACCTACCTGGTGAACCAAGCTCTATCCATCAATCCATCACAGCAGGGGCCACTGGCTCTGAGGATGGGCCAGCCTGGCCCTTTGGGCCACATGTTGGAGGGTTTTGGTGATCCTTTACTAGATAAGGGACACCTCTATCCTGCCTATCATTGTGTGGCTCATGACCAACGCGGCAATATTCATGGATACCATCAAGGTGCCAGATCGGGAGGTTGCAGCACCGACCTACGAGAGTGTTCCTACCTTCATCAACTCCCCATGGCTCCTGTTGGGAGTATAAGTTTGGTTATATTAATTTTAGAAACAGTTAACCTTTGTGCATACAAAATATTAGATGGAGCATGAATATTTGGAGTAGATTTTAAGTTAGGTAGACTTGGATAAAGATTCAAACTAAAACAACTGCTGACTTTCTGAACTCACATAAATTACTAAAGGGCCCTCAGAAAGGGAGTGTGTTGTACCAGCGGGTAGAAAACAGAGGTTGAGGGGGTCTGCCTGTTCACAAGATGAGTCACATGTTTGTTTAGGAGTTCAGTAAAACACTAAAACTTTTAGAAAACAATTCTTCTAGAAGTGTAATCAAATGTATTACAATATTTCTTTTAAGTATTAACAGGATGTTCTGAACTAGCTAGTGTCTAATCATACTAATTTGCATGCATCTTAGATTACTAAAATAGAACAGGATTATGAAACTAAAGCTTTAGAAGTAAAATATTTCAGGCATTCTAAAAGAGTTTTTTCTAAAAGAAGATAATCCTGCAATTTTTAGATCCAAACTCACAGTTATTATCTGACACCAGGTTTCTGTGTCAGAGTGTGTTTATAACAGGAATCAGTTTCTTGATGAATCGCTGAGGCAGAAAAAACCACCAGGTCCAACTGAAACATAAATTTTGGTCTGGAATGTTAAAAGCAGAGAACTGGTACGGGAAGACCCTGTTTGCGAATGACCTTTGTTCTCGCCATATATTTGAGAGATATGTACTCTCCTTGAACAGTCCTTGTAGGGCTGTTCAAACTTTTGGGTTTGAACAGGTCTCAAAGAAGGTAATAAAATTAACTTTAAACAGCCCTACAAGGAGAGGACACACCTTCAAATGCATATATTTAAATTAAGGGATACATCTCCTGATAAAAGTGTCTGTTTTACAGCAGAAAAACGAATTGCTTTGTTTGCAGCCGTGAGAGCAATTCCCAAGAATGCATTCTTGTGTCTTCCCTATTGTGTTTTCCTTTCCAACTCGTTGCAGGTAATTGTATGTTTTGTTATGTGTTTGGACTTCTTGATAATCTGGGTGTAATGCTGATGTGTCATTCTATATGCATTGAATTCTCTGAATTAAACTCTAGATATGTCTGAAGTTGGATGGTGAATGGTTGTTCTCTGTGTTTTCCACTGTGCATGTGGAGTTCCCTGGATCCGGGAAAATTAGAGGAAAATCAACAAGCCAAGTAAATTTTATTCCTCTAGTTCAACAGAGGGTATCCTATTTTAGCTCCATTTGTTGAAACCGCAGGTTAAGTTATGTTTAATTCTTTGCAGCCACGTCCGCATTGGTTGTGCAGCGAACTGCGCATGTTACGGTCTAATTAACTTCTGCACCTTTATTTATTTCCTCAAGATAAATGTCCGGATCCTTTGTTTAGACTATAAATGGATTAGCTCAACGTTGCATTCTCTTTGGTTTTCTCTGTTCTGTAAGCAATAGAGACTGGAATTAAAGGTGCCATTTTAACCTAAGGTTTGCAATGCACTTCAGAAACAGTCGCTCCAAAGCGTCTGGTCCATAACTCTTCAACACTCGTTTCTCAGCTCCCGATCAGAAACACATTTAGTTCAGTGTCCATGAGATGGACACAAATGCTTTATGAAAAGCATTTGTGAAAAATGCTTTTCACAAAGCATTTTTTACTGATTGATTTTAGTTGCCTCTGCGATGAACTCTTTGCGTAAAGTCTATAATATCTGTCTATAAAAAAACCCCAAAACGGTTAAATACGGAAAATACTCCGTTAACGCGACCTCTGGACTGGAGTCAGAGCTTGGTAACTTGTTTTCAGTGAGAGTTGGACACAGCCATGGCTGCCCTCTGTCACTGATTCTGGATGCATTCAGGGTCTGCAGCCTGAAAGGGGTAGAATGCCATCTCTGGGTCAGGGAAGAGGTCCTGTTTCTAGAGGAGGAGTTTAAGTATCTCATTCACGAATGAGGGGAAAATGGAGCTAGAGAGATCGACAGGTAGATTGGTGCAGCATCTTCAGTGAAGCAGGTTCTGTACTGGTCGTCATAATGAACAGAGTCAAAAGGCGAAACTCTCTATTTACCAGTTGATCTACATTCCTGCACTGATCCATGGTCACAAGCTCTGGGTAGTGAGTGAAATAACGAGATCACGGATAAAAGCAGTTGAAAATTTCCTCTGCAGGGTGTCTCAAATTATGAACATGAAACAAGACTTGAAAACTAACATTCACATATGCTCTCCATCCAATCTGATTGAGCTTTAGCTCTATTGCAAAGAACAAAGAGAAAAAATCCAAAAGACTAACTTCAGCAAAAGGTGATTCCAAATACAATTGACTGAGGATGACTACTTAGGATGGCTAAACCAATATTACTGTGTTCCAATTAGTCACATACACACACCTCAACCTACTTACCATCAAATTCTGCCGGTCCAACTCCAACTATTATAATCGACATTGGCAGAGACGCGGCCTACAAAAAGGAGAAACAAATAGAGGGACATTAAAGGCAGCAACACTCAATGAAATCTCTATTGGAAAAGTTAAACTCCTAACGCTGTCACCCAAATTACGAAAAGCACGGCGAAGAAACGGTTCATGCAAAGGGAGCCCGAAGTAAAATGTCATCGCTATTGTTAAGACATCCGCGGCGTGTTTCGTGAAGCCTCTCGTCGAGCCAGTTTCTAATTTCATGCGTCTACGAACTTGTTTAAATCTCCCGAAGCTTATCGGTTTAGAAACGAGTCCAATTTGCATCCACCTCTGCACACACCCCAACCCCGAGTCTCGGTTCAACTGCTGATCGGCACCGCAATATTGTTTATTAAATCTCAGTCAAGTGGGACAACAAAGCGGGGTTTTAGCACTGAGTGATGAATGGAGGTTTTGTAGGAGTTTCATAACTTCCTCCGGTTATTAGACTGAGGACTAAAATTGCCAAAGAAACGAGGGACGTAGGAAATAATCACTCTCACGCCTTACTTTATGTTCCACCAAGATGAGGGTGGGAGAGGCGTGGCGTAACTCGGCTGATTTAGGCGCAGCAACTGGGGCAACTCGGGTTCCAAATGTTGGAGATCACCTGAAATCATTGCCCGCATTAACTCCAAGCAAACTCATTAGGGTTATTAAAGCTGAAAACACAGAGCAGGAAGGCGGGGGTGACTACGCTGCCGTCGCTCCACCATCACACCCCTAATTAGTGGAGATAAGAGTGCAAGTGTAGGACGCATGAGAAGACTTTTGCTTTTTATAGCCTCCCTTTCATACTAGGTGTTTGCTGGTTTATCAGGACCTTTGTTGGAGTCTTAATTATAGCGAAAACCTCCAGGGTTCCTCGCTAATTTTGCAGTGTATCAGCAGCATGATGGCGTGCACATGGACTGCTGCTGCTGCCCACAATACTGTGAATCTCATTTATTGTGTCTTTATACAAGTGTTATAATAGTTTGGGAGTTTTCATTATCATTTACTTTTATTTTGTTGTGATTTTTTTAGTTTATCTGATTCAGTTAGTTTTAATTGGTTTGCTAGTTTTTATTAGTTAAATAGTGCTTAGTTTGGATTTAGTTTTAGTTTTTATTAGTTCTAGCAGTAGTTTTGGTTTATTTATGCTTTCATCTTTTTGGTTTCTCCACCTGAAAATGAACCAAAGTATTGTATTGTGGTTATATATACATTGATTGGGTAATGAATACTCAATAAGGAGCTTAGTTACCCTTTTTATTTATTTCAGGTAGCAAAAACCTTTTCTCAATTTTAGTTTTGGTTATTTCATTCGTTTTAGTTCACTAGAATAACCTCGGCCTTTACGGGACGAAGAGATTTCTATAGTAATGGAGGAAACATAAACGTCTCATCTTTTAAAAGCTGGTAGTTTCTAACGAGGCTTCAAAGAGAATAAAAGCAAACGCGTACATTTACTATGGACTCCTTGGTCTGCGCCATGTCAGTGATTACGCCGTCCGAAATGATGAGAAGGATGAAGTACTGCGATCCGTCCGTCACCGCCGATGCATACCTGCCGTTGAAACAGACGAGAAGTCTTTTTTTAAACCAAGAGTTAAAAAGAGACGCAGCAACATTAAAAACTTTCACTTCCATAAAACATTTTATCCAGACGTTTATTAGAGGAGATAAAACATGCGAGGTCTGCCTAATAGTTACCCCACTGACAAGTTTCATTTGTTCCAGGGAAGAAGATTATGGGGAGCATCAATTTTATGGATGGGCAGATATTAACTTGCCACAATAAGTGTTTAATAAGCTCTCCATCTCCAGCCTCCATCACCGGCTCACAATTATCTTATTACAGAAAACCTCATTTTAGGAAATTACCCCTCAGAGATCAGTGAAACTGTAGCTTTATTTTATTAAAGAAATACTGACTAATTAGACATCATTACTGTCAAACACAGACTTATGTAAAACATCAATTTATTTTGAAATTTCCCTTTTTCGTTTTTTTAAATCAGAAATTCTAGTTCTTCACAGATGTTCCGACTAAAATCTGTTTGTAACTTTAATGTTAGCCACAGCATCTTTCACGTCTTCTGTGTATCTGAAACAGGACTTGGTGACAGAACGCGACGTTACAGAGGCGGCGCAGACATTTCAGCACCATAACAAATGTTCCACGCTAATTCACCAAATGAATAAAACATTTGTGAGCAGCACCACTTGAGATCAAAGAAGACACACAGTGCTGTACATTAAAGTCAGGTCCTTTATTTATTTATCTCCAGATCTTTTTTTTATCCTTTTTCCAGTACGCTGATGCTAAACGTCCGAGGTGACGGAGCGGGACAGTGTTTTTTAACAACGCTTGGATGCCACAGAGGCACTGGCGCCTGAGGATTTGACGTGACATGATGTCACTTATTTGGCTGGCGTCTTCCTAGCTTTTAGTCAGAAAGTGGGCGCCGAACAATGCGGCTATTCTCAGGCCGAGTGGGCGGACGGAACGATAGAGAGAGAGAGAGATGGGGGATCTGAAAGCCAATGATGAAAGGTGGGAAAAGTGCTTGTTACAGTCAGTCTCCAGGATCATGAGACGAGATCTGGCAGGAGGAGACGTCAGGTGGGAGTCGGGAGAAGCTGCCGTGCAAAACAGCCTGGGAACTTCATTTTGTTGTTCACGGTTTAAAAAAAAAAAAAAAAAAGCGAAGAAGAAACAAACTTGTTTTCTCCCGGTTGTAGAGTTGTAAAGTCAAAAAAATGTCCCGCTTTTTACTGAACACATGTGAACAGTCGTGTGTGGATTAACAATCTACACTCCGTGACTCAGCAGCTTGTAGCTTCTTTGCCTTTAACAGCAATAATTTACAGTAGAGGTTATCTTTACGATTATATCTGTCACATTGTTGACTCACACTTTATTACGGGGTTGCAGACATAGCCACCGGGGGTCAAACAGGTTGACCTCTTAACTATGAATGGGTCATTTCAGAACCTTGGTTCTATTCTTTCATCCATTCTGTTTACAGATGGAGGTGAGGAAGTAACACTTTTATTAATCCACCAAGATGCTACGGAGCTCATTTTTTTTGCTTAGCTCTTTTGCTAAGGCTGAAAATGTTTAGCGCTCTTAGCTTACCATAAATTAATCTAACGTGCAAATTCGACTGTTCAGAACTTTTCAAGTAGCTAAACCTTTATATTGATGCTCTAATTTTTCGTTTAGCGCCTTAGCGTTTTTGCTAGCCTTGAAAACGCTTAGCACACCTAGCTTTCCCCAAATACATTTTTCTGGATAAATTCTAATACGCTAATTGACTCGGCTGTTTTGTAAACTTTCAGGTGGATAAAGTTCAACATCTCTGTTGAAGTTCTGGGCACTGATGCTTTTATTCATGCTCTTATTTTGAAGTAGATGAAAACAGTTTTACAGAGCAGTGCTGTTTCCTCTCCCCACGTTACTCAAGCAAATGATGCTTATCCACCACCCAAAATGCATTAGTCCAATGAAAGCAATGGCAGCAGTAAAGATATCGTTAGTTTCAGAACACACAGGTTTTCCATTCTAGCTTAACAAATTTTAAAAAATGACACTGTGAAGTTTGGTTTGACATTCTTTACGTTTGTTTAAATACAGAAACTGATAAAAACTGAATTAGTATTATGTCCTTAAGCATGAAACCCAAACACTGACAGAATGCATACTTCGTTTTTCCTATGGCTGTATTCGTCAATTAGGAAAGTGTTCATGGCAGAATCTCTTAGTACCTGCAAGAGAGTACGTTATTTGTTTTAAATATTTAAAATTCAGAAAAGCAGATCCTTGCGAATGTTGCACCATAAGCCCGCAGGGAGCCATAGGCCGAGGATTAGTCAGCTTTAGGTCCTTTTTTACCAGCATCCATTGATTCAGTTGACTGCTTGTCTATGAAGCTCGTGAGGTGAAGCATTTCCACTTCCTCTGAGGAAGGTTTTAACAGTTTTTCCTTTTTTTCAAATGCCCCTAAGGGCAGCAAATTGCTCACCGTTCAGCTAAAACCTAATTACCGTAAATGTCCACGCTTTAACAGTAGTTATTGATTTCTCTGCCTGAGCTAACTGCACATTCATTTTGACCTACCTGGCCACATGGTTGATAACAGGGGAGAAGTGGGTGGGGCCGTACAGACGCACACTCTTCAGGCTCTGGTAGTAGGCCTCCATCACGCCGTCAATGCCGCTGCAGTACGGGTTCTGAGGGTTGCCGTTCTGCACACAAGGACGGAGCACAAAACGGACTTTCAAACCTGAGAACTGGCAAACAGCTCTCATACAGATTAATCAATAAAACGTCTTTTCTCTGTGGGGAAAATAAAGAAACATCCAGTTTAATTAGGGATATTTGTTTTAGATAATTGGAAGGGACATGAACTGGAGTTGTTATGATTTAAGTTTTTAAGTCAAATTAGAGTTAATACTGAAACGCATGGCTTTAAAATCGTCACCTTCCTGAAATAACGGCCTCAGACATTTTTTACTACAAGTTTTTTGTTGTTGTTGTTTTTTCTTAAAACATCTTTTGGAAATAAAATGATGGGTTTTTTTTATTTTGGCAAAAAAAACCAAAAAAACAAAAAAAACAAAACTTAGCCCATCATTTTAATAATTTGACAAAATATAGTTGTACTAGTTATACAAGTCCATCTACATATTAACAATCCTCAAGAAAACTCCATTTTAAACACTTTTTGTTTCAGTTCTGTTACATAATAATAATAATAAAATCATATTTATTTTGTTATTGGCAATATTTTCCATGCAACAGTCGTCCTCCCATGACTGGTTAGGGCAATATTTTTCTCTTATAAATAATTTTATTGGTCTTCTTTGCTGTTTTATTTTTCACATTTACCTTTTCATTTGCTACAATTAATCAATCACCCATATTGATTTGCAAAGGGCTTTTCATAGTTGGGCATAACCCAGTGAAAAACATAAATTAAAATGCTTATTGATGTTTTCGTGCAATTCATTCCTCCATTATTTCCCAAGTTCTAATCAGATGTTGACATATGCTTTAATCAGAATACAGCAGGCTCACAGTTCACCACTTCCCTGTGCAGTCACTTCATCAGCATCTTATTTTATACGAGTGACATATTCCACTCCGCTCTGCTCTTCAACTGGGCGTGTGCCTTTTGAGATCTTACAAACACAAATTACACTTAATCACCCTGCAAGCACAGATCAGAGTCCATACAGTATTAAAGCCTGATCGTTTTACAATAGAATAAGTAGCAGACTATTAAACTCATAGTGAGTCATGGAATTAAATGACCCAGGTTGTTAAAACACAACACTGCAGTTACAAACACTGAGCAGCAGAACAACCAGACATGCTGGTGAAGATACACTCAGACTCTATTTTTTTTTTATAGATTGGCTCTATAAACACCATGGGCTTCAAGGTATGTTCGTCAACATGTATTTACCTGCAGATCCAACCATTAAATCTGCGGTATGTAACTTTTATTAAAAAAAAAAAGTTTTTTCCATATTTGTTAAAAGTGTATAAGATGAGACAGATAATCTGTGAAAAATATTGATCTCTTTCACCTGATCCCTGAGCTACTGTCGCTGTCTGAAGAAGGAAAAGCTAATTGGAATTAGCTTTTGTGACAGGCTATGTTGTGGTGAACCAGCTGTGGGTTGGGGGTGGGGGTGAACACAAAAGTGATTGACACTGCTAAGACCCTCCCCCTGCCTCTGATTGGTTCTTTCAGACATTAGTGGTGTATTTTACACCACTATGAAGGCAGAGGAGCTAATATTTTTCAAAGATTATCTTCCTTACACTGTCACAACATAATGATAATGTTAACAAATATTTTAAAAAAAAGAAAAAAGAAGAAGAAGATATTTTAATAAAAGTTACAGCCTACAGCTTCAACTGAATATAATATATTAAAAAAAGGCCTCAAAAATATCACTTTTACCACATTCTTGTGTTCACATAAACCAAACACTGCTGGAACACTGTTTCCCACATTGCTGTGCGAAAAATGAAAACATCTTATGTGCATTGATGTAACAAAAATTAGTGGTGAAATAATTCCAGACGAATTCGTCAAAAAATAGGTTAGGTTGCTGTCAGTTGGAGCAGCTCCAAGCATTTAGCATGCTGAGCTGAGTAACTCCTCATCTCTGTAGAAAAAGCATCTGCATACTTGAGTAATCTTATTACTGATTTGCTGCTACCACATTTGGGTAGCACTTGCATAAATTAGCATAAAGGTGGCAGTACCAATTCATGTTAGAACAATAGTTTTTGCTAATATTCAGAGAAAAATAATAAAACATTTCTCCAAACTGGAAAAGGGCTTGGAATGACAAACTGTCTCACATGCTTCATGCCAAATTGTAGAATGACAGGATTACATGTAAGGCTATTAACCCACCACAGGGATAGATAAGAGACAGCATTCTTGTTTAAATTCAAAGTTCCAGACAAGTTCCAGATCAAAGAGTTTTAAGTACTTAATCTATAATTTGGCTTTTGTTAAAAAGGGCTGCCGCTCTGGCATCATTATGATAATGAATTTTGTGAGGAATGGAAGGACGGCGATGTGGACATGTCTTTAAAACCTTCCTCTTCTGTTGGTATCAATGTAAATTTTCTAGAAGTTTGATTTTTGTGCCAGTGAATGTGTTTTCCATGCGCTCAAAGGAAAGTTTCAAAGAAGAAACAAACAGGAAGCAACTAAAAATAGCAGGAAGCCATGTTTAACTTTGCTTGGTTACCCATAAATACAACTGCACGTGGAATCCTTTGCTTTGTAAATGGAGCTTGTATAATTGTGCCACATTCAGCGGCCGCCCATTCCCACTACTACTGCTCTACAGCTGCAAGTGGAATCCTTAATGCTAAGAATAATGCATGTGCGACTCGACTGGAGGTTCAGCGCCGTGGGGGAAGCTGCTACCCAATGCAGAGCAGCTGTACTGGCTGCAAATGCCTCTGGAAAAACATCTGGACAGACGAGTAGACCGACCAAGACGGCTGCGTGGAGCTGGGGAGGAGTCAGGGTGCCTTTTCTTTTGGAAAACGTGATGGATGGATGAGCGATGAAAAGTTAGACAAAGTGAAGGACTATTTTCTGTCATTTTTAGACTTAGAGTGGCAATAAATTCCAATGTAACTAAATAACTGACTCAAACATTCTCGTGAATGTGAAGCAGTTTGTTCACAACCAAAAACTAATCAGCACAGACTCTGAATCTCCCTAGAAGCGCTTATATAGGCACAAATACCCACCATGAATATTTTGTACTGCTAAATCAAGAGCTTTGTGACCCTGTGAAACAAAATAGATGAGATAAGTGCAAAAAATATATGTGTTTAAAAAAGATTTGTATTTGTAAAGAATACCCATTTTTTGTTGTTGAGGTGAAAAGTGAAAAACATCATGCAAAAGTCAAATCTCATGTTCCCTTGCTTGTGTGCGAGGTTCAACATTCAACCTTTCCTCCCTTTCAGCTGGCCGGTCAATTTCATGTCAATCTCAAACTTGACGATCCAACTGTGCCGTCATAGAAACGGTGCTTGGAGAGACTCTGTGTACTCGCGACATAATGCGCTGGTTCGTTTAGAGACCATCAACAAATTCCAGTCGGTCAAACACAACTACGCAAAACGTACAAATCGTTTATGAATGGAATTTGTGCCCGTAGATTTTTCTTTTTTCCCACCAACTGCCAACACAACACTCCCTTTAATAAGGTTAAATGTTTGCCTAAAAGTAGCTATAACTCTCCTTTAAAACAATCCTTGCGCAACAAAATATCTCCAGTTTGCATGTTATTTTCTTTTCACGGTTGAATTGCAGCTGGTATTGGTGGATGCAGCAATAAAATCTCATCCATTATATATTTTAGTTGTTTTATTCAAACACAGAGGGATTGTTTTCCCCAAACAAACACTAACAATAAATGCTTTTGGATGTATATTATTTCAAAATGAGAATTTGAGGATTTGTCAAATATAAAATCCTACCCGTAAAGGCGCCTCGCTTCACTTCTGATCCATTACAGCAATATGTTCAGTCGATTTAGATGGATATAGCTTAAGGCAAATGAAAACCCAAAATAAAGTTTCTCACATAATGTAAAAACAAACAAACAAACAAACAGAAATGTATTGTTTATGGCTGCATTCTGACCTACAAGGAGGACTGCTGTTCAGCAGTCACAATAAAATCCTCCAAATGCAGAATGTGTCACAAAAGGTCACTGATGTAGAAATGTGCAGAACCTAGTGATGGTTGAGGGAAAGGAAAAAGTGAGCTCGAAAAAAATTACACAACAGTCGGGGGAAACGCGTCCTTAAAAGGATTATAAACAAGGACCAACTCAAGAGTTCGAGGGAGATTCACAAAACGGGGACACAGAGATGTTTACATGACATGGACTCCAACTGCAACACTCCTTATGTTATGACCTCAAAACCGTCTCTCCTGGGTTAAATAAGGACTGCAATCAAAGTCCCGGGGTCTGAAGGAAGTGACTTTACCATGAGATACTGCACTGATGCAACTACGCATGCAAATATTAAATGCATGAGTATGTGAGCAGAGATTTTGAGTGGGTCAAGAGATTTTTTTTAAATTTTCTTGTCTTTTGTGAAAATTCTGAATTGTTATTTTAGATTTAATAAGGTGTAAGCCACAGTCACATAATAAAAAAACACTGAAATAAAAGCTAAAATATTAACAACAGTAAAATTACTAAAATAAAATAAATGATATGAGGTTTTCCCTGCAGAAAACTAGCTAAGCCCAGTGGTTTACATAGGGAAGTCATCCACCGTGTTTTGAAGTTTAAAAATGTTTAAAATTGACAGGAAATTTGAACATATATCTAGGTAAATATGTGATTGAAAAGAATTATTAATAAAACCTAAACACCCCTGAAAAGTAAAAAAAAAAAAAAGAAAGAAAGGCAAACATGAAAAAATAACAATGAAAATAAATAGATTCTTTTTTTGTGACTCAGTTCTTTCATCCTAATTAAAGTGTCCCAGTTTTTCAAATCTTTTATCCATGATTTGTCTTTTTATTCACTGAAAATGTCACCGTGTGGACCGGTAGAGACAGGAAGGAAATTGAATCAAGAGTAAAAACACACCTGTTTAAAGCTGCCTTTGATTAGTAGTAAATGGAACACTGATCAACATATTTTGACTTTGATAACTAAAGGCACTTTGAGCTGTGAAATGCAAAAAACCCTGAACTTTAAAACCGTACGCGGTGATCCCCAGTATGTGGCCTGATGTGTGTCGTGTAAAACGTTTCCTCACCAGGGGAAACTCGTGGGAGACACGCCCGTCTGGTGGGAGCTTGGCACCGAATCCCAGCGCAGGAAACAACTTGTCGCTGTCGTAGTCCTGGATGATCTCCCCGATGGCGCGCAGGGCCATGGCGTAGTCATTCAGCTGGTACGGGCTCATGTAATGGAGCGAGGTGGGCTGGGATGGGTTGCCTGCGCCCCAAACACAGCAACACAACAAAACACAGGTCAGCAACATACTGTCGTTATGTTTCCTTCCCCTGCGTTTGATTCATATTACATCACGCAGTGCAGATTTAGATCTAAAATCATTTTTTACACCCCCGGCAGAATTGGTGGCAAGACAAATTCAGATGCTGAATGATGTATTTTGTGCGCCGTGAATTTGTGAAAACTGTGGTAAAATTACAGCTGCAGAATGGAGCGGCTAATAAATAACAGACGGTACAATTGTTGAGATAAATGAGCGTGCCGTGGAGTGCAACATATGGAAAATAAGGAGAACTTTGCAGTGATTGTTAGATCTCATCAATCTGCCATGCTTAGGAGTCGTGTCACTAACAGAATACTGTTAGAGTGTGACTGGTTTCCTTGAGACTTTAACAACTAACAGAAATAGTTCAAAATAAAAAAGATTAATATAATTCAGGGGGTTCCAGCATAAGCCCTGGAGATGTACTGTCCTGCAAGTTTTAGATGCAAGCCTGCACCAACACGCCTGAATAAAAGGAATGGCTTGTTACTGGGCCTTTGTCAAACTTGATGACATGCTGAAGAGGTAATTCAAGCATATGATTCAGGTGTGATGGCGCAGGGTTGCATATAATCCTTGGTTCACACAGCAAGATCTTTCTAATTATCGGGTGATTTTCAGAACCTGAGAGACGATACACACAACAATGAAAGATCTTGTTCATTACAGGTTTGGTCGTAGAGTGTGTGGTGCTTTAAAAATGACCATTAATCACATCGTTTGAAAAAATAACAATGTCCACAAAGAATCGGTTTAAGAAAAGTGTGTATTAACATGAATCTGCTGAATTACACCACATGGTGATGCGGTGTAACATGCCAAACTCATAGAATCAATATAAAAATTAGTACTATGATAGCAGCCATCTTTCCTCCACTGTTTGGTCAAGAAGTAACAACGGTCACATATGTGACGTCATTATTTGCTGTAATGCGCAGACCTCTAAATCTCAGGCTTCCAAAGTCTGCACTCAAGTGCATAAAAGAAGATTTCTTAAATCTTTAAATTGGTCAAAGTTTTTATTAACAATCATTTTTAGTGATGTTAAATAGAGGTTACGTGTGGATGAAAAGCCAAATTGCATAAAAATCTATCGGGTTCACCAGATATCCGGCTACCAGTGGACTAGGCCTCATACAGAAAACTTCAAATATATATAGAAGAACCCAAACTGAGGCCATCAATGAAGCATCATCTTCCTCCAGATGCTAGAGGTCAAGCAGCGCATGGGATGGGAGTAACTGCTCAAGCAGCAGGAGGAAACGCCAAAGAAAAGTGTGACTCAGGTCAGCAATTTCTCTTCTTCGACCCATGTTTAGTCTCCATGGTAACCAAGCGTCGTACAGGCTCATGGTGGTAATCTCCGTTACATCCAGGATGAGGGTCTCTGCATTCCCTTTTACTCAGTCAGGTCTCATTGGCATTTTGGTCACACAGTTTCTAACAAGAATTATTATTTTTCATCAAACATGATCTGTATAACAAAAATCCTCCCAAAAAAAAAAAAAACAACTTCTTGATAATGTGCGCAGCTGTTTTCCGGCACTGGATTTACTAAATATTGCCTACATTTGAGAGCTCACTGGACATAAACAACGCATTTGCCATGTGCATCATGCGACCAATCTCCTCCTCCATTCCTGGTCTCAAACACGATCCAGCCCGTTTCTACGCCCATGAGTTCAGGTTATACATTTCATGCTTTTGCAAACCCTACACACATTTTGTGTGGGCCACAGCTGAGCTCTATCAACCAGAAAACATTAAGCACAGACATGATAAAAAGCACAAAAAAGGAAGTATATTCTGTTAATTCAAAGGCCTTAAATTTTAGAATACACAGTTCTATTTGCATACACTGAATAAAAAGACAAGTAAGTATTTTTTTCTCACTGTATGAATTTGAATCAGATCAAACTTTTCTTGTTTTAGGTCAATTAGAATTACCAAAATTATTTCTATTTGCCAAAAGCCTGAAAAAGGAGCTGGAGCATTTTTAAAATCATTAAAAAAAAAAACTTTTAATTGGTCAATGTCAAGAATAACACTTTTAAAACGTCTGACTTGCGTTAAATCTTTTGCGATTTCTTTCTAACTAACCTAAAATAAGAAATCTTTGGTCTGATTTCATGTCAGACACTGAGGAAAAATGTGTGCAAGTCTTTGTTCTTCAGTATATGTGAAACAACTGCATATGTTACATGTTACACTGAGTTTCTTGTTAGCAATTGTTGCCTCCCATCAATCTGGGAAGAACTAAGAGGATAATTCCAGACACTTTGAGGTCCATCACTTCTGAGCTAAAATCCTCTTTCTAAAGATTATTTATAGAAAGCTTGAGGCTAGCCCTGGTACCAGACTGTGAAATATTCAGAAGACCCCAGCGACTTCAGTTAGCGTGTCGAACATGAGAGTTCATGACAGGACAATTAGAGGAGGGCCGGACAAGCGTGGCGTCTTTGGAAGGATTCCCAGGAGAAGGCTCTTGGCAGCAAGTTGGCGGCTTTGCAAAGTTGAAGCAACGGCCCCGTCAAAGTCCAGACTCTGAACTTGATTGAAATCCTGTGGCGGGAGCCAAAGGAGAGAGCTGAGCATAAATATATGCCAGCAAACGTCTCTGAACAGAGCGCTGTAAATAAAAGTGTGCCAGAAATCCTCCAGACAGTCATGGAAGTCTGCTAAAGGTCAGACGAAAGACGGTTACTTTCAGCTTCCTGCTGCTTCACATGGTTAAAAAAAATAGCCAATAAATCTTCCTTTTGGTTATGAACACACAAGTAATGTCTCTACACAGTAGAGACGTTACATCCCCTCGTTTCCTTTCTTTGTTCTTTATTTTTTGTGTAAATGTTAAAATGAAAGAATTTTGAAACTGATCCCAGACTGGAACTGTGACCTTGAGGTGATATCAAGCCTTTTTAATCCTAATTTTTCATAAATGAAGATTTATATTGTATTATACAGTGGCGCAGGTGGTAGCAGACTTGCAAGCAAGAAGGTTCGATTCCCGGCCCGGGGTCTTTCTGCACAGAGTTTGCATGTTCCCCCTTTGCATGCTGGGTTCTCTCCGGGTTTTCCAGCTTCCCGGCTTCCTCCCACAGTCCAAAAACATGAATGTTTGTTTCTGTGTTGCCCTGCAACAGACTGGCGACCTGTCCAGGGTGACCCCCCTCTCGTCCGGAACATAGCTGGAGATCGGCATTCGGGATAAGGGTGAACAGAAAATGGGTGTATTATACAGGCGCCAATAAGTAATTATGTACTCTACTTTTTTTTCCAACCACTGCTTCTACATAACTGCTAGAATATTTTAAAGGAAATAACCAGAGTGTGTAATTAGTCTTTTGTTTTATTTAGGGTAAAAAGCTTTCTGTGAAAACCTTTAAAAAGGGCAGTATTATGTCAAATTGCTTGTTTTAACCTTTATATCATGTTGCACTGTCATTCTCTCATCAAAAACACACTTGGGAGTGTTGCTTTGATTCTTTCGTGCATGTTTGAGAAATCCTTTGCTCTCCATGGCAACCATTCAACTGTACAAAATGCCTGGGTGGATCTAGCCCCGCCTTTGAGAAGCAGCTCCTCCTCTGAGCTGCAGTTTCCAAGCTTCTGAGATTACACCTACCAGAGCAGCACTCCCCCACTCAGCTCCTTCAGGCTAGCCAGCAGCAATTAGCAAACACCTGGTGGAACTGAGCATCTGCTGAGTTCATTACAGGAGCTACTCCTCAGTGAAATGCTGGTTAAAGGGTTAATAGAGGAGCCGTGTTGTGATGACTTCCTGAAGGTGGAGTTTCAGAAAGAGCAGGAGTTTCTTTAAGAGACAGAGGCCTAATTTCAAGAAATTAGTCATGTTTGATATATGCAGCATTTTTTTTATAACAACAGAAGTTGACACAGTTACTTGACTCTATAAAATGACTATGTGGCTGAAAAACCCAATATTGCCCCCTCAAACTTTGAAACATTTCTCAGCATATTGTATTCAGTTTTTATGTGACTCCTCTGGAGGTTAATATTGTGCTTGTGGTAGAAACTGCTCCATACACGTTTTCTTAATGGTCAAAATGATCTCCTCCATCTTTCACTGTGTCCTGCAGGACCCTGCTAATGACCCCTTTATGTACCCAGTGGAGCAGCCGAGAGGCCGTTTTTACCTACTGGGGATTTTCAGATATGTGCAACTCCCTTAAATCATCACCACTGTGGCTCATATTGAAAGACTTTTCCAAAAATGTCTCTCTTTTTTTTTTTTTTTAACTTATCTTCAAAATTTTCACATAATATATAACAGTTTATATATTTATATATAACATGTTTTACATGTTCCAACTCCACAAAAAAAGTATACAAAACATGTCTGGTGATTTGTGGGTGCTATGGCAACTATGTTGCAGTGCATACATCTGTCAGGAATCTGAAATCCAAAAGCTAAAAGTAATTACTGTTATTGAATTTATAATGAGGAATTTCACTGGTTTGATGTGATGCTTTGACTCCATAAAAACGAGCTGACAGAGAAACACAGCAGGTCCATTTATCCCTGTAACTTGGGGCTGGACAAACCGCAGAGAAGAGTGAATGTAGAGCAGGTTCTGGCACCACTCCACCACATCAGTGTGCAGGATTTAGATTAGGGAGAAGTAAGCTATGTTTCGACTACGGGTTCCAGAATTTGAAAACTTGGCGGGTTTCAAATGGAAGAACCTGAAGACAGTGGGGTCAATATTAGTTAAAAGCCAGACTAAGAGTGTTGAAAATGCCCTGCAGGCATATTCCAGTTTTTGGGCGGCTGGTGAAGACGTTGAAGGAGGGTTATTATGTAAAATCAACTTTTTCAGCTTCATATTATGTTATAATGTCATTCCTTCATCCAAAACATACTTTGATTCTTTCAAGCATCTTTAAGAAATCCTTGAGTCGTTGGTAAAAAAAAAAAAAAAACGTTAAAGGGTTAATAGAGGAGCCATTTGGTGATGGCTTTCTGAAGGTGGAGTTTAGAGCTTTAACGATTCCTTGAGTGATTCGAGATCCTCGAGTATTAAAATTCCTCGAGGCAAATTATCTGTCTCAAAGCTTCGCTAAATTATGTTTTATTATTTAGCGTGCCATGTTCTGGCCGGGTGATTATTTGTGTTGCGCAACTCTCTCATTTCTGCCTATGAATTGCTGATGCCTATGAGTTGGGCTGACGTTAACATCCGATATTGACAGCACTGTTCCGATTTATTTGATCAAATTTTTATTCAATTACTTGATTAATTGTCAGAATAATGGAAAGAATACCCAATTACCGGAATAATCATTTATAGCCCTACCAGAGCTTCTGAAAGAGCAGGCGTAAAGATACAATTCCCACTTTCAAGGTCTTAAATTATGAAGTCGAACTTCTTTTAAGTCATGTTTGATAAAGCATTTTTATGACAGCTGAAGGTAACAGTTACTTGAATGTGTAATAAAATGTTACTTTTTTCACAACAAGATCCTTTACCCTCAGAAAAAAATATGTAAAAGTAGTGCTACTTGTATCTAGGTACAATTTTGAGTCCTCTGCCACCCTTTACATCATGTTACTACCATTTGTGGGGGAAAAAAAAGAAAAAAAAGGCAAACAGAAAAAAGGAAACCAATTTTAGATTCTAGCGTAACATTATTAGTTTTCGCTCATGGAAAACCTGGTTGTGGATATTGTTCGGTTTATTCCGAGTATTCAGCCTCCTCAAAGACGGCGCAGTGGGAGTCTGATTCGATCACAGTACAGAAACTCATCCATTCTTCCTCCTGTTACGTAAGCTCTGAAATTGTCTAACTCTGTATTAATCCGCTAAATCACGTTTTGCCAGAAAGAGTCAATCAATCATCTGTGACAAAGTCTTCTGTGCAGAACAGCTAATTGTGTTTGTCTGTCTTCTTCTTGACGTTCCTCATCTGGGCTGGTTGACTGCTAGGGCTTCCAGAAGCAGCCCGACAGGCTGTAAATGTAATTTGCAAAAACAAGAACAACAACAAGAAAAAAAAAAAAAAAAGCAAGCACAGGGATAGGGATTTACTGACTAGGCAAAGTACTCGAAGTAAAACTCCCAAGTTTGAAATGACAAACTTCTAACAGTCAAATTTCACACTCTTAATCTTCTTCTTTTTTTTTTTTTGCTGCTAAATTAAGTCATTAAACCAAGATGACTGACTAGGAACTCCCCTAAGAGTTCAATTTGCACAGATCTGATCTTTTGACTGCCAAACTTTCATGCGTTCGATACACCGAGGAGATGCAATTACAAGAGCGAAGCAGCGAAACACTCACCGTTTGATGCCGTGAAATCAATTGCCACCGTGAAATTAATCTGTGTCCTACAAAAAGAAAAATAAATGGCATAAGGAGAAACATGGAACCATCAATCATGTCAGATTACGCCGCGGCGTGTTTTCAAAGCATGCGGCAGAGAGCAATTAAAGCAGCAGGTTATCGGCAGCTGTCTGTCTTAATGTTGGAGCCGGGAGATAACGCCGCAGCCAGTAATCTGCCCGGCCGAGCCGCTGCAGAGTCTACACTAATAACGGCGAGTGACACAAGATTTAATGATGAGAGCAACGCTGCTGCCTGATCCTTTTCGACTTCGTACCAGTCGGTGGGAACTTACCCGCCTCTGATGTAGTCCAGGAAGGACAGCTCAGTGTCCACCAGGCAGGACAGGAGGGTCACCTGCCAGTCAGAAGAGCACGGGAGTCAGACGGGAAGCCTCACTTCATAATCAATCCATCAAGTTCATTTGTGTGACACATTTCAACAACACTGGCTTTCAAAGTGCTTCACGTTGTGAAACCATAAAGAAACATGATAAACACAGCTGTGAAAACCAGTAGCATCTAATGGAGCTTGTCAAGTCATTGTCAAAATCATCAACACAAAGCAAATATGTTGCTCAGTGTTCCAGTTATTATGGGTCAAAAGTCACTCTGAACAGGTGGGTTTTAGGCTCTATTTAAAGGAACTTTGTTTCAGCTGCTTTTGCAGTTTTCTGGAAGTTTGTTCCAGATTTGTGTGTCTGATCAATATTTCAGGCACCGCTGCATGTATCTAATGAAAGAAACACATGGATGAGATTCTCTGGGTCTTGCTGCAAAAACACAAAAATCTTACCAAGTATTTTCCATCTCGTTTCTTACTTGAAATAAGACAAAACTAACTTAAAAAGCAGGATATAGGAGCTTGTTTGAAGTAAATAATTATTTGACATGGATGAAAAAATTGATTATGACAACACAATTTCCCCATGCCATGAGGTGAAATAATCTGCCAGAGAGACGAGTAGTTTCTCATCCATATTAAAGAATTATTTACTTAAAACAAGCTTCTACATCTTAGTGAAAAGTTCCTTTTAAGTTAGTTTTCTTTTCATTCGCGTGCACTGAGATGTTTGCACTACAAATTAGACGAAATTACTTAGCAAGATTTGGTGTTTTGGCAGTGTAGCTCCTCTGCCAGCCTCTGACTCTGAAAGGTCAGACGTATAAAACTAATTTTACTATTTCAAAGATACAGACCTTTTTTAGATTTTGATCTCTCTTCTCTTTCATTTAAACAATAATTACGGTAAATGATGACAAAAGCTCTCCGTTCTGGACGGCCACTGATTTCATTTAGCTGTTTGTCCATATGGGAGGATATAAACACTCGCCGTCAACGTAGGTGCTGTTAAAAAGCCTGATCAAACAGATATTTTAGGTAGATATGTGCCTTCACTAATTGCTTTCTCACCACTCCAGTGGATCAAAGAGGAAGCGTGTTTACAAGTTGCGGCAGCCAAAGTGGAGCTCTGTAATGCTGTATAAATAAAGCTAATAAGCAAGAAACAGATGCAGGGAGTTTTTTTTCCCTAAGATTTGTTTTTTTTTTCTGGCAAGATAAACAACCTAAAGTATTCCCATTGATTCTTAGTAGTGTTAATACCACACAGCTACTCATTAAGACATTATCAATCTGTCCAGTTGTTTTCAACTTTTTATGCACCAGATTCTTCCCTCCCACCTCCTCCCTCACTTCCTGTTTAGATGAAATAAAATCCTGGTTTGCATCAAACTTCCTCAAATTAAACAGTGATTAAAACAGAGTTTCCACTGGGGTGGAGACACAACGAGGTGCAAAATTAATGTCTGAGGTACGTCATGCTGAACAATTCACTTCAGTTTTAATTACTAATCAGTGTTGATCCGTCCGTCCGTCCGTCCATCCATCCATCCATCCATTCATTTATCCATCCATCCATCCATCCATTTATCCATCCATCCATCCATCCATTCATTTATCCATCCATCCATTTATCCATCCATCCATCCATCCATCCATCCATCCATTCATTTATCCATCCATCCATCCATCCATCCATCCATTTATCCATCCATCCATTCATTTATCCATCCATCCATCCATCCATCCATCCATCCATCCATCCATCCATCCATCCATCCATCCATCCATCCATCCATCCACAAAAAGGCTGAGCTAAAGGCAACACTCTTCAGTGTGGATACCTTTACTGAGTGAAGAGGACTAAGAGTTAGCCACACACATTGATGCTATTATTTTTGTTCCACTAGTTGCACTAACTATGCTAATCCCAAATGTGAGATGCTGACGGCTGTTTCATTTGTAAATAAATAAAATAAATAAATAAAATAAAATAAATAAAATGTCATTTTTAAAAATAGCAAAATATTGTTCATAGTCATTGCTCTCTGACACAATTCATTAACATATTGAATTAATGTCACAGCTGGCAAGCAAAATAACATAATCTCAATGTTTTTCTTTGCAGCAAAACTGGGTAAGAGTTTTTGCTTCTCCAATTAGCGTCATAGACTATCTAGTAGATTGTTATCTCTACAGTAATATTTTCACGTGTAATTTGACATTTGTGTTTCAAACCGTTTCCACTCACCGTTCCTGAGTTTTGGTACTTCTTCTTCTTCTTCCCTTTCTTTTTTGGATTTAGCACCTGTGGAGACAGAAGCTTGTTTTTAAAGCCTGAGTGAAAATTGTTGAGTCTTAATGACTCTGCAGGGGTCAAAGTTCGAGTGACTCCTGGCCCCTCAAGTTTTAATTAACCCAGACTATTTAGCAAAGCTGAACTAAATGCCTTTTTAATAAGCATTACCATACACAATCTCTACTCCTGCATTAAAAGCAAAGCAATTACTGAATTTACTTTCTCCTTTTTTCCTCCCCTTTACAAATTCTTTTTCCACAGGCCTCAGGACGCTGCTCCCAAAAGAGCCCAGATAAAACAGCATCACACAGGGGGCATATATTTGAACAAGCTCACATTTAATATCAGGGCTTCCTCTATCCATATAGTCGGAGAGAGAGAGAAAAAAAGAACTGTGAAAAGTGAAAAAAAACTGATGGCATATAACTTGAAGCATATAGAAAAAAGGCTGCCCTTCTCTTCTGTCTCTTTACTAAAATGATGGAAGTTGTTCTTCCTAAGCAGCTTTACTGAGTCTTAGTCTCCAGAGATTTATGCTTTAGCAGACCTAATGGAACAGTTAGGTAAACGCTTGAGGACAACGAGGAAGGCTGACTTCAGTAATTCAGGAGATTATAACAAGAAAATAAAAAAAACGGCCTTTCTGTTGCCCAGACTCACATTAAATTGATTCTATTAGATTATGAAGTACATAAAAGTCAGAGCGGTTTGTTCGTGTAATTCTGAACAAGTTCACAGGTTTTCAAAAGTTATCCATCAATTTAGTTTTAGTGATATATGATCCAGCCTACAGTAAAAGAGAAAGGAGTGTGTTTATGCCACAAAAACAGATCTTCAACTGTAAAATATGACCAACAGCTTGCCAGCTCGCAGCAGGTCAGCTTGAAAAACTAGCAAGACAGGTTTAATTTAACAACATACACATTTAAAGATTAAACTAAATTAAAAATGCAGTAATAAAACCAAACAAAACCTTAACAATAAACCAGAGGGCGGCCAGTGTAGGACGCTTGATGAAGTATGTTGGGACATTTGAATCTTAACGGAGAGAAGAACCAAAGAAGATCCTGTCAGAGCATTTTATTTTAGTTTACTACTAAGAAAAGAAAGACAAATAAAAAACGTATGGAGGCAATATTAGTAGGCAGTAATTAACCGTCCTGTTGTGTTGCGGGTCAAATCGACCTATTTTAAAGTTTAAACATTTTTTAAAAATAGTTTGAAGTATTTTGTTTTTGCTTGAAACTTTTTCTATTTGTCTTAATAGGTGCACTGTACATATAAATTGAAAATGTATTCATTTTGCACATTTGCAGCCCCCCCTGCATCTACTTTTTACACAGGTACTGTTTGGGTCAATTTGACCATCAAGTTGAAGGGTAAAAAAGATTTTAAATAATGTCCAATTCTATATGCATATAGGCTTCTGTCATAGACGTTGGAATTCATTCTGTCCGTCGATATGACCACACACTCAACCTAATTCCAATTAGAGATAAGGAAGGGCTGGAAAGCACTTTATCTAACGCTTTATCAAAAAAAATAATCAAATAAAACACTTGCACGCACCAATAAGCTTGCTACATGTGCAGTGATAAAAGCTCTGCAACTTTCAGTATTGGGCTGAACTGTTGTGACTGACAGCTATGGCTTCTGAATAACGATGCTGGTGGTCATTTATAGCTTCACTAACATGTGCATTGTGAATAGTTTCTGGGGTAGAGCCTTATAGTGTCAGAGTATTTTTTACCAAAAGGACATATGAACATTTGAAGCCTAAAAGCAGAGTTACAGCTCCGCTCTTTCCAGCGAGAGACATTTTAACCAATTACGATCGCTGGTTTTTGTAAAATTCTGACTTGCCTATAGTGGTTTTATTCATGTGCTTGTTTTTCTGCTTTCTGCATCAACATGTTTTTTTTAAAGTTTTTTTTTTACGGTAAAATAACACAATAATAAACAAAAGCAGCCCAATTTTATGTCACCGTTTCTCCCTGCATCACCAGCATGATACAATCTATCAGGTTATAGGAAAGATGTATCTGTATGGATAAGCCCAACAAACACAACAAAACAAAATGGAAGCAAGGGCCAACAATATGTGTCTCTGTAAATGCAAGCAAAGCTCTTCCTTTTCTGAAAACAAATAAATAAATCTCCTCTGTTGGTTAATGTCACTTCCACAAACAAAGAAATGCAAAGTATGTAATATATTCAGAGAAACAGATTCTTTCTATTTGAAGTTCTAAGTTGAACCTGTTCATCCAAAGCAAAAAGCCAGTCACTCATTTAGCCTCTGGGGCTTGCTTGCTAGCTACGTACACAGCTAGCTAGCTACACAGCTCACTAGCTCTATTGCTAGCTAGCCACACAGCTCGCTTGCCCGTTCCAGTCGAGCATTAAATTTCCTCCGACATTTTAAGCAAACGGGCTGCACGGTGGCGCAGTTGGTAGCACTGTTGCCTTGCACCAAGAAGGTCCTGGGTTCGATTCCCGGCCCGTGGTCTTTCTGCATGTTCTCCCTGTCACACAGTGAACCTGGAGAGATCCCTGTGGGTTCTCTCCAGGACCCACAGGGATCCCTGTGGGTTCTCTCCAGGTTCTCCGGCTTCCTCCCACAGTCCAAAAATATGACTGTCAGGTTAATTGGTCTTTCCAAATTCTCCCTAGGTGTGAGTGTGTGTGTGTGTGCATGGTTGTTTGTTTCTGTGTTGCCCTGTGACAGACTGGCGATCTGTCCAGGATGACCCCGACTCTCGCCCAGAAAGCAGCTGGAGAGACATCAGCAACTCCCGACCCCATTAGGGACAAGGGTGGAAGAAAACGGATGGATGGATTTTAACCAAACTTGGTTGTAGTCGTTCACTTTAAGATGTAACGCTAACTTACTGTTTCATCCATTGTTCTGTACAGTATGTGACATTGTTTTAGTTGTTTGTTTTGTAAGTGCATAAAATGAAACGCTCCATCTGAGTCACTTTTGTTCAGTTTGCCAAAAATACATATCCACTGCTTCACTGTGAGCGGGGCGGGGGGGATCTATTCAGCACCTTTTTTTCCAGACTAAAAAAGGTTTAATTAGGGGTAGTTTAAAAAAACAACTCATTTTAAAGTTTTGTTTTGCTTGTGCTGACAAGAAGAAATATAGCAGCAATTATTCACTAATTAGCAGTCTGAGCATAAAAGCACAAGGAGCCCTGCTGACATTAGCTCGTCTTTTTTCATGATACAAAAAAAAAAAGATATTAGACGTAAAAACATTTTTACAAAATGCATAAAAAAAACAATAGCTTTTTTGAGATCTAAAGAAAACATCAGATTTGCATATTTTCACTCCATTTTCTGCTAATTACACATTTTGAACATAAAAAGTTGAAGTTGTCGTGATGTTAAGGTTTGATTTTAGGTTTGATTTTGAGTAGTCTTCTGTTTATGTTTAGTCGTTGTTTTGCTTGCTGGTCTCAGAAGGTGTGCACCATTTTGACTGTTGTATTAGTTTTGGCTTATTTACAACATCACCAATAGGTCAGTGAAAATGTTCTAAACAATAAAAACAGTCAGTGACTATAGAGAATATTATCCATTCCATGCTGGGTAATAGTCAGCTGGTGGTCTCTGGAAAATACAATTTAACCCTCCTGTTACGTTCGTTGCTGAGGTACAGCAATAATGTTCGTGGGTCAATTTGACCCACGGGGTGTTTAATCATGCAATCGTGTCAGAAACCAAAAAAATCCTCCAAAACATTTTTGTATCTGATTAACTCCAATACTAACCATTTCAATCAATATTTGTGCAATGATGCTTTTTGTTTTTTTTAATTCTCACAAATAAGGGACCAATGACGACAATTTACTCATTTGGACTCATTCCAAACCTACACACACACACACACACAAAAAAAAACTATTTCCTTGAAATTGATCTTTTGTAAAAAAAAAAAAAAAAAAAAAAAATTTATATTATATTTTGATTTTTTTGTTTTTCAATCAATCTTCACAATTGATCTTGAGACACATATACTGTTCTGGGTCAAATTGACCTGCTTATTAAAATCAAGACAAATGAGTCATGCAGAGAATATTTATGTTTTCCTCCCACTTCTGCTGAGTTTCCACTCATTTTGGGTGGAGTTTGTCCACGGGAACAGAAAATGTTCCCATCAAAAGTTGAATGAACACCTGCTTTCTTGCAGTTTCCCAGTGAAGTAAAGAGAATAGTGAGAAAGTGGGCTTGTGTGTGTATGTGTGCATGTGGTGTGGTGTGTGTGTGAAGAATAGCACCTCATAGACATGGAACTGTGACTGACTCCTGCACATTTCTCTGTAGCTGGTGCTGAACTCGCCGATGAAGTCATGTCTGTTAAAAAAAAAAAAAAAAACAGAGCAAAAATATGGTCATGTTTCACTCTTAACTTCAAAATGTTCATATGGAAGAGGATTAGGGCCACAAAAAAAAAAAAAAAAAAAAAAAAAAAAAAAAGTGATTTTTCCCCCCCTCAGTATTCTTACATTTGATGTCAGGAGATTAAAGTCAGAATTCTGAGAAAACTTAAACATTTTGAGAAGAAGTCAAAATGCAGAGAGAGAGAAAAAAAAGGCAAGATTAACAAGAAAAAAAAAGTCACATTTTTTTTCTCCCCCCAGTGGCACTAATCGTCTTCCATAGAATATAGGATCATAAAAAGATCAGAGAAGTAATCAGAAGTATCAGTGATAAGCTGTGTGGCTTCTGTCGTCATGAGGCTAGTTAGCAGTTTTTTAATTTCATGGAGGTAATGAAAGATGTTTAAAATTAGAGTCATGTTTTATTGGGAGCTCAGTGGAACAAAAACACCCAGTCCAGTACTTTCTGTAGTTAACTCTAAAACGGCAGAAACTTAGGTCTGAAAAAAAAAAAACTCTGCTTTGAAGGCTACAATATAGTACACAATTATTGGCACCTCTTATGAAGATTTATAAATAAGTCTTAAAATAAAAGGTTGCTATGGAGACTAGATATCAACCTTTCTTTCAGTTCTCAAACTGCGAGCTTGTAAGATTTATCTTTTTTTTTACTTGTTTTACACGCCTGCTCACGGTGTGACGGTAAGATAATACGAGTCAAGATCCAGCTTTGTTTGCAGCAGCTCCAGTATATTAATATTTTTTTGGTCTTAATGAAAATATGGGTCGCTTCATTCTTTTAGATATTTAAAAAACGGTGGAGATTTTTAAAGTTTGAACTCTAACTTCTCCACCACGGGGGAGACCAACAGGAACAAAACAGATCTGCTTTTAGTTTAGAAAGAACTGAAAGAAGACAAATGCTTTTGAAGAAAACTGTAGGTTGAACATTAGCAGCTGGTTAACTTCCTGTTGGAGCAGAACAGACTCTAGTATATAAACTCCAGTAGAAACAAAAGCCCAGTCATTTTTATAAAAACAGAACTTCTCAGTATTATCTGAATGTTCTTGGTGAGTCAGTAACACAACCCAATAATGTGGAGCGCTTCACGGCTCTAAAATGTCCGCACACCTTTGATAAAATGACAAGTCTCAACAACAATGTTAGGTGAACCTCTGAGAGTGAAACTAAATGACTAAATCAACTTTCATAAGACATCATAGGCATATTTTTGTCTGGAGCTTAGTGAATCAGTCGCTGCATTTCCATTACAAACTTTGTCAATATTCTACAAATGTCAAAACAAGCAACAAAAAAAAACAACAAAACACAATTTTGCAACTATGGTGTATCACATATTAATACATTTGTTCGCGCAACAAATCATTAAAACATGCCGCACTGTGGTCCTCCTACCACTTCCTGTCGTCTTCTTCGTGGTGTCCGTAAGTAGCAACATCCGGCTGTTGATCATGTGACTCATGTGATGTGAATATAGTGTTTCCACTGCAGTTTTGCGAAATGAATAATTTCGACATTGGCCACGTAAAACCACCTCATTCTAGCACCAAAATGTTTATGGAAAGAGCAGAGATGCAAATTGGCGTGTTTCCAACAAGAAAATTTAAAGTATTAAATTGTGCATTTAACAGAAATGCAGCCACTGGGAGACTAAGAATGTTGGGATGTTGAGGATTTAGTTGAAGGTCTCTTTCTCTGGATGGCTCAACTTACCTATTTTTTACCAATAAAGTTTGTTGGGATTTTCAAAAAAAAAAAAAAAACATGTTTTAAAGAACACAAAAGGTGTCATTTTTCCAGAAATATGGATTCATCTCTATGTATTTGAAAGTGCAAAAATGACACTAAGCACTTCTTTTTCTTTTTCTCAGTAAAACAAGAAGCTGTGAGATGATTTCTCTCGGTGTGATGTGTGACTGTAAGCCCTTCGTAGTTCTTCAATAGAGATATTCAGCACAGGTTTTATTGGTGAGAAGGAGCCAATAATGTCGGATGGATTTAATTAAATAATGGCATACCAAAATGTAATAACATGTAGGCCATAACACAATAAAATAGACCCTCACCCTCCGTCTCTGTCCCAGTCATAAACTTCCACCTTAATGCTCCTGTAAGAGAGGATGAAAAGGTAGAAAACAAGTTCAACACTTAAGAATTATTATCAGCTCAAAGAGCTCACTGTTGGTGTGAGGAAAAGTGCAATTTTATTTCACTTTCACTCCTTTATTTTCCTTTAAAGAACGTCTCCATATGAGCTTGAATTGGAACGCACCTTAAGTTTCCCAACAGACTAGCTATTTTTCCGCAGCGCGTGTACGTTAGGAACCCCGTTGTTGTGCTTTTCGACTTTTCCTCACACGTTTCCTGAGATTTCATAAGCTAATTAATCTCTCTCTGTCGCCACGTATCACCTGAATACTTCGGCGGCTCTGGAATTTGGAATCCTAAAGACGCCCCAATTATCTGTAACCGGTTGCCGAGGGTTCCTGCTGCGGGGTGCGTTGTACCTGTCATAGTCTCCGTTGCACAGCGCCCTGACGGGGATTTTGAAAGCCTGCCACACCGGGTCCAGGGTATTCTTCACCACTTCTGTTTTGTGGCAGATGGTGTAGCTGTGAGACATATGGAAGTGTTATATTGACAAAAAAGAAAAACATAATAATAGCCCAGCAAAGCATGCAGCTCTTTGTCAATAACTGTTGTTGTGTTTTGGGTTTTTTTGCCGCATCTAGACTGGCTCTTTGTTACCACGCTGTGCTGCTGTTATACCCTGCAGCGGGGCATTTAAGCTGCATCAGTACAAACCCAGCTGCTCTAAAGAGAACGTGTTAAGTGTGAGACGCTCGAGTCGACTTGAATAACAAGCATCTGCGGGGCAGGGGAAAAAAAAAGAAAAAAAAGTGACCTCCGTACAAAGTTTTGCACTTAATTCCATCTTATCCATCACTCCCCTCTTTGTTTTCTTCTTGTCAACTCTGTCCTGTTTTATCGGCTCATCTACTGCCTCCTCGTGACGAAAGAAGGGGGGATCAGGGGGGAGAATGTCACATATACATCATCAAGCGTTATGTAACGTCGCAGAGACAAATCACTCTGCATAGGAGCTTTTGGAGCGTGAAAACAGCCGCACTCGCTCGGGCCTCCGTGTACGTTAAAGTCATCTTTACATGCATGCTGTAAAAGATGTTGTTCACATGCGTCACATCGAGATGGCTGGATCTCTCCGTTCAATAAGTTGAGACAAAACAAAGAAAGAAAAAAAAAGGAACAAAATGCCTTGAAGGACTTACGAGCCGTCTTCGTTGCTGCGGTAAAACACGAGGAAAGGATCCGATTTGCCGAAGAAGTCCTTCTTATCCAACTTGTTGCCACAAAACTGAAGCATCACCGACTCCTGAACAGGACAAATAGAAACACATGTTACTGAGAACAACTACAGATGTAAATATCCAAATACTGGTTAAAAAAGCAAATATTTTCAAAGGGAACTAAATGAGAGATCAGAAACATGAAGTGGAGCACATGGTGACATTAGATCACTGGAATGTGTTGACAATCTGCCAAAGCAGAGGGATTGTGACATCATCCACTGGCTTCACTTCAATATTACAAAACCACGTGATGGAAATATTATTATTAAACATCGCATGTCTCTTCATGCCTCTGGGGATCATCTGTTCGTTAAAAACTTTCACCTCTTTTCCGACTTTTAATTTCATCCGTGGACATCTACTGCAGTTAGACATCATCAAACGTCATGGCAACCAGAGGCTGAGTGAGACTTTTTCATTGTCTGTCACTTCGTCCTACATGGTCAAATATTCCCACCACAATTTATTTTAACCTGCCCATTTTTAAAACGATAATGACGTAGTTAATAGTCTGTCATTTTAAGTAATATTCAACCTGAACAAGCTACACAGAAAATCCAGATCATGCCATCACACTTCAAACAGATGAATACCTGTAACTTTTTCTCCGCAGCAATAAAAACAACAGACTGTGGTAGTGGTTGCGTATAAACAATGAATTCATTGTTTCTTTGTGAAACAATGAATTCTTAAATTTGGAATGCTCTGAAATTAGGAATGACTCGCCTGCTGTGGCCTGAACGCACCGTCTCTCGACTTCCTGGCCTGCAGTTCTACGCCTGCTTGTGTGTGATCAAACGTCTAAAGTTGTCATGAGGTTTTGGACTTTTGTCTCCGGCAGACGTCTTCTCATGAAAGTTTTGATGTCGATCTGGAGGCTCCATTCGCGCTGCGCTGCCACAATGAGTACGAAATGATGCTCTGATGGGAATCTCTTTTTTTTTGACTGGTTTATTTCAACTTTACTGTACTCTGTAAAGTAAAGTTGAAAATGTCTGCATGTTTGCACTGAGCAGTCAGGAGTGTGAAATGCCAGATTTACCATTTTAAAGGGGAAGTATCATGGACTTTCCCAGCGCATAGCACAATCAAGTAACTATGTTATGTTACCTTCAGTTGTTACAAAAATGCTATAAATATCAAATACGACTTAAAAGAAAATTGGCTTTGCAATTTAATGCCTCTATCTCTTTAAGAAACTTTTTGAAATTCTACCTTTAAGCAGTCATCACAACTTCACTTCTCTATTAACCGTTTTTTTTTTTTTAAAAAGGTCAACGACAAAAAAAATATCTGGTTATAAGCAACCAAAATTACATTCCAGTCCTTTGCAATATTTTTCACATTTAAAGTGTGATGATACATTGTGATAGAGTTTATAGGTTAGATTCTTTCTAACCTTGATGAACAAGTTTCTTCTGTAGAGAAAGAAGATTTTGCCCGACGTTTACGTTTCAAACTTTCTTTATTGACGTCTGCTGTGAAACCGTCATCCTAGTAACGACTTATCCGCACCCGATCCGAAGTATTCAGATTCGTCCCAACAGAAGCCAAATCCATGAGACGCCGTTTGTGAAAAATTGTTTGATAGTCCTGACAGAACTATCAAACAGTTCTGTCACTGTTTGATAGTGTAAAACAGTGACACTGTTTTACTGTAAGCCAATTAAGACTTTCTGGTTTAAACAAGAAAAGAACAAGCCGGCTGAGAGCGAGATGAGGGCGAGAGCGGGGTGTGGGCGGAGGCTGACAGCGGCTTGAAGTCTGACTCTTACCCTGCAGTTGCTCAGCTCCTCTGCTCTAATGATGATGGTGCCACATTTCTTTCCTGGAATTCCACTGGAGAGAGCAGATAAAATAAATAATTAAAAAAAACAGAGAAAAATAAATATAATGTGATAACTGTACAGCTGTTGCTGCATGATGCACAATAATAGCCCCACAAACACAAATACTGCCCCTAAAGATTCTTCTTCAGTCACATAAAGAAGTGTGATTTGTATCACTAAGATGCACACATTAACTCCACTTAATCATAATTTCAAATGTATATTTATTATAATAGGACAGGCTATATTAATATACAGAAAATAGTAAAACTAACAATGTCGACAATATGGACAGTTTTTTTTTTTAATGATCAATTTGGAATTTATTGTGACAATAATAAACCAATATTCTTATCATAACAAATGTATCGCGATAAATGATACGATACCATTGAAGGCCATCCATGACGAACAGTAACAAGAAATGATTGGGCCTCGACGTTTTTGAGATATGACATGCAACCTTCAAATCTACATTTTTACAGTCATATTCAATAAATTGGAATATGTGTTCCGATGAGGCCCGTTTGTCAAATTAAAAGTACTTTTTAAAAATAACATCCTAAAAGAAGGAATTAAAGGTACTTTTCATCAGTGCTACATTTTTATGTTAAAATGTCTTTTTATTTAATTGCTCTAATTTTAAATGTCAAAATGACCAACATGTTTGATTTTAATGATCAAACATGACAAAATGTTATTATGAAGTTAACGATTTACGCAATCGTTAACTTCATGACGTGTTTTTGATGTTTTTACATTTTCATGATGTAAAGCACTTTGAACTGCCTTGCTGCTGAAACTTGATTGATTGATTGATTGATTGATTGATTGATTGATTGATTGATTGATTGATTGATTGATTGATTGATTGATTAAAACACAAAAATAATCAATTGAAGTACATGTAGTGGTCATTTAAGAATGACAACACATTTCCTGCAGTGGATGTTCATCAAAATTATAAGTTGTCTTTTTTTCCAAAAGGTTAAGAACCATTTTCTCTGCTGGTCTGAAGGTAAAATGGCTCTTTTGAACGTAAAGGTTACAGATCCAGTGGGAGTGAAGGAGGCTCAACCAGCCGTGTTCAGTCAACAATTACAAAGTGATTCTTTGTGAGTTCAAATTTGGGTTTGATGATAGAGTCAAAAATAATAATAAAAAAGTTTGTATAACTTCAATAGCATAAATCATTTTGTTAAGTTAGCCACAAACATCAATGTGTTTTATAGCGATTTTATGTGTAGACCAACACAAAGTGTTGTATCATTATTAAATGGAAGGAAAATTACACCCTTTAAAAATAGTTTTACCAATGAAAACTGTGGCGTGCGTTGGCATTCGGAAACTTGTTACGACTAATTAAAATTCGCTGATTTGATAAGTCGCCTAATTAGGAAAAAATGTTTGTAATATAATGTCAGAAAAAAAAAAAATTCTGCAGTTTTGTGAAGGCCTCCAGGGTTTGATAAGGGACATTAGTGAACAAACAGCATCATAGAGACAAAGGACAAGTTTAACATCCCGAGAATCAACATCTGACATCCAGAAATGGAAAGTTTAGCAAAACTGCAAACCTGTGACAACGTGGCCGAGAATCTCTCCGGAGATGAGAGACACATACTCTTCATTACTTTTTTATTTTACTTTTTTTGCTGCTGTGAGGAGACGAGTGGAGAGAAAATTATAATTCAAACTCAAAAATATGTTATTGATCCCAACGGGAAAATAACTGATGTTCATGAAATGTTCATAGAAAGTCATAATAAGTCTAGTTTGCCACAAGCCGTGACGGGGAACAAGTCAAGGTATGGAGGTCGCCAGATACCAGATAAAACCAAAACTACGCGCAAAACAGCTTGTCTGGTCGAAACTCAGCAATGTACATTAGCCATTTGACACACTACTGAACCTCAGGGGTTGGAATACTTTTGAAAGTGGCTGCAGATAACGTTAGATTACACTCAGAAACAGGATTTACACTACGGTTTAAAATGATGAGCCTGAAGTTATTTGCCACGCTAAGCTGACACGCTTGAATAAATGAGCTGTTTGCCGAGGTAATTGCCCACGGAGTCTTTCACATGCTCGTCTTTACACTGTTCAACCTGTCTGCAATGCACTTTTTCCTAAAATAATTTGCCAATTAGTCAGGCTGGCAGACTCCTCGAAGACATTTTAACGAGACCGATGTGGGCTAAATTAAAATTAGCCTTATGCCATATTTTAGCGGCCAGCGTTGTGCTGTGCTTTCAGCGGGCTCAGAAGGTCACCAGGTAGCAATGCTGTTCAACGCACCGTTTCTGCTCCATGACCCAGAAGGTCAGGCACCGGCTGGTAGTCACTGGTTTTTTTCCCCTTTTATTCACTGTTGTCTCTGTCAACAGTGACAGAGGCAAAGGACAAGTTTAACAGTCCTTCCTGTCGTCTTCCTGAAGACAAAACCACACAAATACCACACGACCAAACCGTCTCCTCCTCTGAAAACGCAAAACAGCAAGACAACGCAAACAAACATCCGACGCTGACCGACATCGGCCGATACCGATATTAATGTCGATACATTGTGCATCACTGCTTCAGACAGAAAGAACCTGACCTCAGCCCAATAGATCACCAGCGGTTATTCACACGAATGCTTTAAAAAAATAACCACTACATCAACTAGAAATGAACATCATAACAATATTCATGGTTTGGATGTTCCAACCAAAACACCAACATCACACGAGCACCTCACCTTCGAACACAACGAAAGACGTTCGTGTCGAGAGACCAACTCTTCAATATGGTGAAAGACTGAACAATATGGACATTTAAATGGCTGAACTGAACCCATGCAATAATTAATACTCAAAAGTTCTGAAAGAAGAACTTAGAAAAAAAAGGTCTATGGCATATGTTATACACGTTTTAATATTTCAAGCGTTGGAAACTCAAGAAGCTTTGAGTCTTGAAGCGGTTTTATGTTTATTTTGAACACTCAGGTTGACAACGGTCAACCTTAACTCGTCAAAACCCGTAGCAACCAGCAATGCCGACTCTAATGGATCCCCAGAGAAAAGATGAGGCAAAATTGCTTGAAACGCTGAAACTGAACAAAGCAACTAAATCTGAGGTTCTTATGTGCTGCAGAGGAAAACAACATGTTTTTATCCCAATTCACAGCTGAACTGCTGACTAGTAATTAAATAGAACGGAGTTACTTGGTGTTAAGATCTTAAATTTTAGTGCAGTGAAAACCATAATGACCATAATAACCATAATGTCTCAATACTTTTGTATTGTGTAAAGATTGTTTTGTTCAAACAATCTTTCACTTTCTCTTGCAACTATTTCCTTTGTTTTCAACATTAAGCAGCATTCCCATGTTAATTGGAAACAACAAGTCGCTGTGGGCGTATTGATTCTATTTCCATACAACTGGCCAATATGTTTATGTGTATGCAGCACTCCGGACTTCGCTGCACGTGTTTTGTTGCTATGACACCAAGTTGAAGCAAATGTTTGGTTTTTTTTTAGTAGGTTCTGTCTCCCGCGTACGACAGTGTTGTTCAGAGTTTAGTCAAGATCAAACAGATAAATGAGAAATTAGCTCTACAGCAAATTTAATCTTAATCTTAAGATCCTAAATAAATCAGCAGAGGACAGAACTTGCCCCTCCACCAGGTGAAGTGTTATTTATTTTAAATGAAGTTTTTTTATACAGCAGTAACAGTGACAGCACTGGTTAGTAAGACAGGGGAGGCTGACCACTAAAACTAGACCAGATGTTTGCCACAAGCCAAATGAGGATGGGCATTTCATTTGGCTAAGGTCTGACCAGTAATGACTCAGAAAGAAAACAGTGAAACAGAGAAACTGCAGGAAAATTGGAGCAAAGCTTTGCAAACCCCCGTCCATCCCCTCAGTCACCTGAGACTCCCCACACTCCCTTCGATGAGCGGGAAAGGAGTCATTGAAATTAATTTGCTGCACGGCATGGGGAGATTGCTCGGTGAGTGGGCGGATGGAAAAAGAAAACGGGCCAGAGAGCCAACAGAAGAGGACGGAGCGAGTGGGGAAGGCAGATGGAGACGGGAGTTAAGTCCCTGGAAAGATGGAGAGCTGGACGAGAGGCCGGCGCCTGAACACAGAGTGGGCCTGAAAGCACCAGCATACGCTCCCCCAAGTATCACTGAAATGGATTTTTAGATTGGGAAAGCTCTTAGGTGCTCATATCGCGGACGCGTATCGGCGTGGAAAGCGAATGTCACCCTCCTGTGTCTTGGTCCAAATCTATTTTTAAACACCACGATGCTTCTGCACTGCATCTGGAAACAGAGAAGCCGATAACTTAGTGATTTCCTGTAGTCGCAGAACGCATGTGTTGTCACATTTAGAGCCAATTATGTTCCATTAGGAACAGAGTCGCTCTCTTTGTCTTTTGTATTTCTGGTGGGGGGATAAAAGACTCGAGAGAACAAAAAGTGAAAAAGTGCAGCCTACTCTTTTTGAATATGAATCTTTCCGAAGGAAGTCTACAAGTAAGACAGAAGCATTGTTTCTATTATTTATAATTAGCTTCATCCATCATTTGTTTAAGTCCAGGCAAACTTACCCTCCTCTCATTGTCTACATTTCTAAAAATCTGATTCATTGCCGTGGCGCAGAGGTAGAGCATGTAACTCACATGGTTGTTGAAGCAACTGAATCCTGACCTGGTGACCTTTGCCACATGTCTTCCCTCTCTCTCACAACCTACTTTACTGTCTCACCACTATCAAATAAAGGTAACTAGAACCAGTAAATCCCTTAAAACTATACAAAAAAATCCAGCACGAGCCACGAAGAAAATGCAGTTTCTAATACAAAACTTTCTTTATCCTGTTCTTGTTGCTGCTTGGTTGAAAATGACTTTATGAACATAAATGTGATGGAAGGTTATCGTCTTCTCTGTTTTATTTGTTGCTTTCTGCATGATGTTTTTCACTCAGGGAAAAAAAACAAAAAAAACTAAACTAAACGTAGATTGCTCGGACCCACGTGGACAATCGAGCATTTGTAACAATAAGAGATGATCTAAAAATATCTTAACCAAAAAAAGGCTAAAAATAAAACATATACATGTGTGTAGACTGGCGCTGAACGCCCCAGGAAGACACACAGATCAGAAATACAGTGAATGACTGCAGGCAGAGGTTACATAACTCTGAAATGGAAACACACTCTTACATCACGTTCCTTCTGCATCATCCTTCAGCAAGCCCATTCAGTTGCAAGCACTCATTGATTCGGCCTTCAACACACACACACGCACACACACCCCCACACACACACACGCACACACACCCCCACACACACACACGCCCACACGGGGACATGTAATAGTAATGGATGAAGATGACAGTGGAATCACTTCCTTCTCTCTGTTGTTCCGTCACATAAGCTGACATAGTGGACACCAACCAGCGATGAAAGGCGCAGGAGGACACCAGCTGCATTTCCATTGACCATGGAATTTCACAATTTGATATTTTGAAAATAAATTTGCTTCCTGAAAACAAGGCAATTAAAACAAAACAAAAAAAACTCAAGTTTTTCGCTAAAACATCTTGGCAGTGGAATGAGGTGGTTTATTTTTGACCGCATTGAAATTGATTTATTTCGTAAAACTGCAAAGGAAATACTTTTTTCGCATCACACGAGTCACAGGATGGACAACCGAATGTTACTACTGGTGGAAACCACAAAGAAGATGACTGGAAGTGGTAGACACGGCGTGTTTTGTAATGACGTATTGCGTGAACAAACCTTTTCAAGTGTGATTGTAATTGCATTTCTTATTGAGTGGAAGCAGCACAACTGTGAGATTGTGTTTTTTTGACATTAGCAGAACACAGACAAAGTTTGGACGCACCTACTGATAGGTGATCGGTTACGTTCAACGTCAGGAAGAATACAATTAGAAAGTATGAACTTTAACTTGTATTTAAACTTTGTCAATAAGAGTACACTACATGTACATCATTTACCAGAGTTTAGAAAATGAAGTTTTAGATCTTCGGTTTTCTCTTTTCAGACACTAACAAGCAATTGGACAGTTTATCCTCTGCATTTACAGTTCTGTCGTTTTTCCCATTTTGAAGATTGTCGAAGACGGGAGTCATTCCAGAATGAGTCGTTCCAATCAATTCAGGCATCGCAAACGTTGCCCGAATTGATTCTAAGTGAATTTATTCAACACTTTAGAATAAATTCTCCGTAATTAAGAAAATAACATCCTACTCACAATGAATAATCATACCTCGACTACGTTTTCAATCAACTTTGCCAAACTATGAAAAGGACAACAAATGAAACCCCTAAGACTTTAGAAAGTCACCAAAGATGTTATGGTAAGAAGGATAAAAGTGGAGTAAAATGGTTCCTTAAATCAACAAACTGAATGTTATAAACTGAAATTAGTTCTGATTGCAAATCAGAATGGAAATGTCAGAATTACAATAGCAGGATAAAAAAAAAAAAAAAAAAAAAAAAATCAATACTGATGTAAATTTTATTCCAGAAATAGAAATGAGCTGTTGAGTGTAATGTTACGGTTATTACTAAGGACAAACTGAGGCATATTAACACGTTTATAAAATGTGTTAAACAGTTCTTCTTTCTTATGATGATAATTAAGATAACAAGGGTCATGTTGAATAGAGGGAAACACTGAATAGTGACATCTGGCCCACCAACAAAGCATATGGCTTGATGACACAATGTGCTGTGTGTCATGTGACCCACAGTTTCTCCATGTACAGTGACAGACCTTAATACTAGCATTACAAGTATGTTGATGTTTAAACGATAAAATCCTTACAAGAATGTGTTTACTTCATATCTAAATTTGTCACATAAAGTTAGGGCAATTTGAAAAAATGATCACCTTGGTGGCAGAAGAATATTTTGCTCTTTTTACATTTTATATCAGGACAAGAAAAACATCTGTGTCATCATATGTTCATACCTCAAGGAAACAAAAATTACTTATTGAAGTACGTTTACATTTAAAAATGTATATTTATAGTATTCTGATAAGTAACACGTTGCTATTTATGTATAATTCTAATCTAAAATTGCAAAATGGGGAGCAATGATAGTTTATATACAAAAAATAATCAGATATATTTTCCAAAAGGGCACTTTTTTTTCATTCTATTAACTCAATGCCTTGTGTGAGTTTTGTAGGTCTGTCTAATGGGATGAAAGGGTTTTCTTTTTTTCTTTTCCCGTGAAACATTTCCAAAGCAGACTGTGAAATATTTTAGACTTTTGAGTACTTTACGTCTACATTTCCTTCAGATTTTGTTTGTTTTGCCGTAGCAGCTGGAGCCAACAAAGTGGCATGATGTCAGTCTGTGTCAGTCTCAGGTGGAAGAGACGCACAGCTGATTTTGGATTTACTCTATCGTGACATGAGAGATGCAGAGGTTTTCTGAACATTAGTCAGTCACGGAGCGCTTGCTCGTCTCACACTGAGCAGTCAGTGTGAAATCTGTCATGAACCGGCTCGCAGGGCTAATCACAACTTTGTTAATCAGCAATCAGGAAGGAAATCAGACATTTCAAAGACATCTCTGGCAACGTTTTGGAGGTTTCAGCCGAGATCCTCGGCACTAACTCCACTCTTGGAAGTGTTTCTTTAAACAACAGGCAATTAAAGATTTTCACAGTCTGTTGTTTTTCTATTTATGTCAGCTTGGCTGTTTCATGCTCGTGCGTCTGTGTCTCCAATTCGTTATAAAGAAAAGATCTCCTGCTGGTTTTCAGTTCATAAGCATTTTTATCAATTAATCCAATTTTGAGGGTTTTGGAGATTAAACATTTTGAAAATCTGTTTCCATAGTTCAGAGTGACGTCTGCACGAAAAAGCTGGTACGTTTACATCTCAACTCTGTCTGAGCTTTTATTGTCATTAAACCAACTTTTTTCTCTTAACTTCAAGATGTTTCTTCAGGCAAACTTGCGTCTTCATTCTATATCATTTTCATAACACAGACCCGTTCTCCGTCGAGCAACTCACAGAAGGGATGACTAAAATAGAAAACACTTTTTTGAAAATATTTTCTCTCGTTTGTAATTTGTTTTCTTTGAAAAGAAAGTGAGAAAAAACAAAATCTACAAAAATTGGAAATGTGGTATGAAAAACAAATCGGAGATTGTCATTTTAAGCCGTATCGCCGAGTTATAATTCATACCCAATAGAATAGAAATTGTAACGAATGCCAGTCTTTGCAACTATGATCTATATTTAAAATAGTTGAAACCATTTTGGATATTATTGGTTGCTTGATGCTACTTACATCAGTGGTTTTTCCAGGCGACTTCCCAGGGAGCCGACTATTTCACCCAACGTACAGAAAGCCTGGCCCAAGAAGTCCTGCATGTGGGGAAAGCATGAGAAGCATCAACAAATGACATTGTTCATATTCACCATACATTTTTCATATGTAAGTGTATCGACATTGTTAAGTGTGTGCAGAAGAACCCTTAAGCAACGATCCAGAAAAAGTTTCTCATGAAAAATGGATGCCGTCCTCATCTCTAAATGATTCATACAGACAGTCAACGTTCAATAAGTTCCTGAAAATAAAGCAGTTGGCAAACACTGCGACGACTGTTTACATTTTCACCGTCTGCTCAAAGCATAAAGGGATGCTCTCCACTATTAGACGTATTATTCCAAACCGGTAAGAAAAAAAAAGAAAACGTTATTGGCTCAGTTTTGGTGCTTCCATGAAAAACTTGCTTGTGCTTCTACCACAAGCAGGTTGATGGTGCATCTCTCACACTGGAAAGCTGAGGCTCGCCGTCACTGGAGGCAGTCTCCATCCTGATTATATTCTGAACCCAGCGCCAATCCCATATCTCCACTATTGGGCCCAGAACTCTGCCCTCTGAAGCGTCATCATAGACTTGAACTTTAGTTTCAGCTTCCTCATGGTTTGATTAAGTTAAAAAATGCAACAAAATGGCCACTTTCCACCCAATCTACGTGCAAAGATTTAAAATATTTTCCTTTTAGGACTTATTGTGATGTATTTAGTTGCTGTCCTCTCAGCCTCTCACCTCAGAAGAACTAACCTGGTGAAATAAAGATTATAATTCTGTAAACCGACCTTCCGAATCCAGGGGTGTCCATGATGGAATAGCCTTCGGTCATGAATTCAACCCTACTGAACACTTCTTGTGATATGTTTGAGGTTTTTATTAGAGTTTTTAACGATTATGAAGAATAGTTCAGTTTAATTTGATGTGTAGGACAGGAATAAATATAATCAGTCAGTCAGGCACTTTAAATTGTTGTAGTCTTTTGAAGTGTTGATAAATTATTTGATAACTGAATAGCCACATATAAAATCAATCAAACTTTAATGTGCTGCTTGTCCCAATGACCACCACATTGTCATGCGTCTCCATGACAAATGTGTGCAAAACGTTGTCTAAATTCTGTCGGACAAACACAATCTCTCAATTGAGGTATTTCCGTTAAATGAGAAATGCAGTTAAAATCCCACGTGAATACGTTGGCTCACGCGATAAGTTGTTAAGAAACATGCCGCGCCGTCATCCTTTAACTACTTCCTGTTGTATTCTTCTTTGTTGACGTCAGCTACGGTGTGAGATGATTACTGTGAAACGAGACACATTACCGTGAATGTACCCGCAGGAAGGCTGTGTAAAAAAGCATGAGACATGGAAGTAGCAGGGAGATTCGCTATTACCACTCCTGTAAGCAAATAACCGGAAAACGGAGTGAACCACTCACACAAGTTCACTAAAATATAGCAATAACAAATTGAAAAAAAAAAAAATATATATATATATATATATATAGTAAATTCAAGCTTGAAGCAGCTTGAATTGATGAGTCAACTCAAGCTGCGACCTTTAAACTCCGAATGTGGGGTGAAAAAAAACCCGAATATGAAAGCATGTGGAAGAATACTGCAGGCTGGCGGTGATGGTGTAATGTGTGGAATATATATTTTTTATTTATTTTAATTTGGGGACATTAAGGCAGACCTGCAGACAAAAGTGATGCAACCCAGGTGTGCCTATTAAAGCGGCCAGGGAGAGTAAATGCAGACTTGAACTGGTGATTGATGTTTGCTGGAATTAAAAAATCTATTGTTTTGGTGTATTTTAGTGCCTGTGCAGTTACAAATGGCTTCCTGACAATCTTTTTTTTTTTTCTAGTGCTACTTTGATGAGGAGCTACAAAAAGGCAATGCTGCACAACGCAGAACATGAGAAAGTATTAGCAGAAGAAAGGAAACAATCATGTTAAATTGAGGTTGTTCGGGTATATTTTGGCCTTTGACGCCTAAACCAACCGAACCAGAGACCAGTGAACGGGCCGGCTGCTTTCGGGTGCTGACAAGAAAGGAGACAGTTTAGAAAAGACGAACAGCAAGAAGAGCAAAACACTAGAAGGAGTGTGTGTAAAGTCTGTTTACTACAGACCCTGAACTACATGTGCATGCACTGATACTGTGGCCTCCATTACCAGATTTGTGCATGCATGTGGTGTGAGCGCGCGTGTGTGTGTGAATGTGTGTAAAAGTCCTTGACAAATGAGCCGTGTCGAGTCCAGCGGGCAGAAAGCAGCTCCAAACATCTTTGCTGGTGCTGAGTGCAAAAACGGGGATGGCAAAAACATTCTGGCTTTTCCTCACGGAGTGTGCTGCAAGCTAACTAGCAGCCGCAGCCAATCGGACGCAGAGCCTCGCAACGTCCAGGACTAGAGGTTGAGGCAACTTACATTAACTGGAATGATGATGGTGGTTAAAAAAAAAAAAAAAGGTTCAAAAGCTTCAACAGCTCATTAAGCTCCAAACTTAAATCACCCAGAGAACGTGTATTAGTTCTTACAAACACAGTAAAACAATCCATGGCCCTCTGTCTGAACCTAACAAGAAGTTTTAGGTCACTTCACCCAAAAGAAAAGACTAATGAAAAGTGAAAACTTAAAGGGGTAGAATTATGTGTTTTCCAGCCACATAGTGTCATTTTATAACACAACCAAATAACTGTTATCTTCAGTTGTTATAAAAATGCTTTTGTATATCCCAGCATATGACTTAAAAGAAATTTGATTTATTGTAATTTAACGCCTTGATATTGGGCCTCTGTCGCTTTAAAAACACCTGCTCTTTCTGAAACACCGCCTCCAGGAAGGCAATCCAATTTGCCTAGCCAATGGAAACGCAGCTAGTTTTTGATATGGGCAGTTGCCCAGGGTTACACTACAAGAGTTGGAGCATAAGTATCTTAAAAAAAAAAAAAACAATGTGTTTATCCATCTTTTGTGCTGTAGGTGTGTCTCCATAACATTTAAAGCCCCTTAAACCACGGTTAGGCGTGGATCAGTGGGTAGAATTGAAGTTGCAATCTGACACTTGTGGGCTTATTTCCACCTTCCTCCTGCCACATGTCAACGTGCCCCTGGGCAAAGCACTTCACCACAAGTTGCCCATTGATCTGTGTATGGGTGTATGAATGTGTGTGCATCTGGGAGCACAACTGGGTCAATGTGTAAAGTGCTTTGAGTAACTAGAAAGGTGCTAAAATCTGTAAATTCAGTCTATTTACTATCACATGTCTACAGAAGATACAGATGGAGATACAAAAGACACTTTCCAGCCATCTTGTAGCTAATGTCTATGCTGCAGTTTAAATTTTTTTATACTTACAACTTTGATGTTTTACGTTCATTCCAACTGGGAAAGCAAATTGTGGGTGCTAGTTTAGTAAATGATTAGTTCCCTCCTCCAGGTCTCTACTTTATTTTTAGACTTTTATGTTATTACAAGGAAATATGTAGCAGACTGAAAACGTGTTGTGTGTCTTAGGATATCTTTTACTGACGAAAAATATCCAGACGTCTTTGGTATTCTAACAAAATGCGGCTTCATTTGTTTTAGGCCATTTAATTCATGTGGTAACACTTTATTTGATGGGTTGTGAATAAGACTGTCATGACATCGTCATAAACATGTCATAACACCTGTCATGAACATGAGTAAGTCTTCATGAATATTTATGACTGTTGTCATAAAGTGTCATTCGGTAAATCATGACACTTTTAATGCAAAGTTGACATTATTGAAAATGTCTTTATTATGACGACTTGACATTGACCAAGAAATCCTGATCTGACATAAATTTGTTCTAAAAGTATCACTGATTAAACTTTAGTTTTAATAACATAAAGCTGCATCATTTTTAAAGTTTAATCAGTAATACTTTTAGAACAAATATTAAAGACATTGTGTCTTTAACACAATAGTAGGGGTGTAACAATCTATTGGGCTCATGGAATGAGATGATTTTTGGTTCTAAAGAATGACTCAGCAAATTTCAGCAATACGTTTTGGGAAAATGAAGATACCACAGCTTTTGGTGTCGTGCAAATCAAAAACTGTTTTAGAAGAACTTTTAATTTGTGTCCAGTCCAGTTTCCCCAGTGCAAATGATGTGGGTCTTTTTTTTTTTTATTGTTGTCTAATCAATCAATCAATCAATCAAATTTTATTTGTATAGCACATTTCAGCAGCAAGGCATTTAAAAGTGCTTCACATCATAACAAACATAAAAACACAAAGTCATGTAACATAGAATAACAATAAAATTCTAATTCTAATTCAAAAGTTACAAGTCAGAAAGGGCTAGGGGTTATAGAATGTTTATCAAAAGGAGTGTATTCTACGGTGGCCCAGAAGCGTCAACAAATGGAACAACAAAAGTCACAACACAAAGAACAAAGCCACGACGCGAGAACACAAAGCCAGAACTTGACAACAAATGCCAAAAAAGCACAAACAAAAGCAACAGAAACCTCGCTAACCTCGCTAGCATAACCTCCATTGTAGCATAACTTCTGTTTTAGCATGAAGCCATCGGGGCGGTTGCATCTTGCTGACCCTTCTGGGCCACCGCAATTTTTGGCTGGCCTGAAGAGCAATCTCTGTCAACACAACAAGGCAACTGAAAAACCACTTCCTTTCTTATTTCAAAATAAGAGTCTCAAACATGCCTGCAGTCATTTCAATGGAAGACGCACAATGTGGTGAAGGCGAATACTAGAAATACATAAACACAACACTCCTAAACCCTGATGGGTGCAGCTTAAGATTCAATTAAAAGACGGTTCTGTAATTCAAGTCACATCCATAGAAGGAACTCAGAGCTGCTAATGAGTCTGTACAAAGAAAATAGCAGCCTGTCGTCTGTAATGTTCTGTTTTCCGTAATCATTTTACTTGTAAATGTAACAATTATTATTATTGAGAAACAAGATTTTAGCAGAACAGATGTGCAGATGAGTAGTATTCATATTTCACACTTCAGTACATCAATTTATTTAAAAAAAAAAAAAAAAAAAATTACAACATGGAGATGAGGTCAGATTTATAACTGCGGTCTATGTGAGCGTGGAAAGAAGGAAGATAACAGATGGCCGTCTTAGCCACATTAGCTGCAGCCGTGCAAACGGCACACAAAGACAGTATCCTATTATTGTAAGGACACTGCCAACAAAAAAATAAATAAACCCAAGCACTGGGACCTGGGCTCCTCGGATGCCAGCAGCAACTGCTTCAGCCAGTAACACAACACTTGGCATCTTTTGAGAAAGCCGGAGGGATTTTAGATTTCGCAGGCGTAGCCTGGGACTGGTGAATTATTCGAGCGAGATTTAGTGTGACTGCATGCTAAACAATGTGTTAGGTGTGCTCAGAAGCACATTTGTAAGAGGAGCGACAACATTGATCAAGAGGCTGAAACGGGGCTTTTAAGGCAATCTATGAGCTGTTTTCTAAAGTGAAAACATCTCTGTTGACTGCCTGCCCTTTGTAACTTCTTAAAGATGGCAGCATTATGTGTTTCCCAGGCAGATATTGCCATTTTATAGCACAGTCCACAAACTATGTTCACTTCAGTTGTTAGAAAAATATTGCCTATATTAAAAGTGTGACTTAAATAAAATTATACTTTGTAATTAGCACCTTGAGTTTGGGCCTCTGTCTCTTTAAAAAAAACAAAAAAAACTCCTGCTCTTTCTGAAACTTCAGCTTCAGGCAGTTGTTACAACGTGGCTCCTCCATTAACCCTTTAACAACGTTTTCACCAGGGTTCCACTGAGAAGCAGCTCGTATAATGAGCTCAGCTGATGCGCAGTTCAACTGGGTATTTGCTAATTGCTGCTGGCTAGTCTGAAGGAGCTGAGTGGGGGAGTAGCAGGACAGAGCTGCTCTGGTCAGAAACTGCAGATGTCCAGAAACATATTTTACTATTGTTGTTTTAAAGTATTTTGCATCATCAGTGTGTCATGTTTCTGTTCTTTTATTTTTCTGTAAAGCCTTTTTTTTATGGTACCGATTATGAAAGGTGCCACACAATTAAAGGTGCACCTAACAAGCCTCTGCAGAAAAACCCCAATAGGTGACTTCTGAAGGCAGATAATTGAACTGGTATTTTGAATAGAAGGCTGAACACAAATGCACATAACACATTTTATGATTTTCATTTTCAGAACATTTTTTTTTTTTTATTACCACGTATTCCTTCCAATCAACTTTACAGTGATGCACAGCTTTGTGTTGGTCTATCGCTTTAAACCCCATTAGAAGACTCTGAAGTCTGTAGCTGAGAAGGGACACAGTGAATGTGACACCTTGGCAGGGCATTGTCGGCGCTCCGTGACTAGAGTTCATATCAATGCATATCAATTTTAGAAGAGGAAGAAATGCAACAAAAATTTCACCAGACAGTGGTAAATTACTCAGGGAAAAACTCAACGTGTTATATCTCCTTCATCATTCTGAAGCAAAGCCCCTTCGTTGCACTTCTCCGCATGGCTATTTTCACGCAAGGTATGCGCGCCATACGGTGGGGAAGCGCCGGGTCCATCTGCTTTGGTGGGAGGATGAAGGCATCCTCAAAGGCAGCTGACACTGGAAATACTGTACTTGTGTGCATTTCTATCATTCCCCCCTCCCCCTTCTTCTTCCGGTTATTTATAGCCATGTGACAGTGGATGGACTCCGCTTAGACAATGGAGCCACCGCCGGCTGCCAGATCTTCAATCCCACACATCCACAGTAACGACAGGGTGCAGCCAAGCGTCCCCGGCCTTCTTGCTCTGAGTGAGCTTCTGCGCTCGCACCGCACAGTGGAAGCCGGAGGGCACGCCGGGCTACGGGGCTCGGGAAAACAGCTCCGCCAGCAGTTGGCAGGGAGCACGAAGACGAGGGAGGCACGGAGGGGAAAGGAAGGAGGATTGGCGCAGAGGTGGAGCAGGAAAGATCGGTGAAACTAGAGCAGCAGACTGCTAAAAGTTGTGTCGGGAAGTGACAGTAAAGGGTGGAACTACAGGTTTAATAGACTTAAACTTGATTGTGAACCTGGCAACAAAATGCCATTGCTTGGCCACCGGAGTAAACAGAAGAAATGCTTTAAAAAAAAAAAAACCCCAACGACAACAACAACAGTGTAAAATTCATCTAAATTCCTTCAGGCTTGAAAAGTCGCTGTGATCCTCTTGGCGAAACATTTGGCTGTCAAATCACGCTGCCATTGTACAGCAACAAGTAAATATGGTCCCGTTGTGTCAAAATGAATAGGCCTACTGGACTGATTACTGAGCCGGCGAAGGAGAAACTCACGTGTTTAGAGAGGTTGTCGCTCTTGCAGTCCAAGTCGTACCTGCCAAGCAGAGGAAGGAGAGAACACATGAGGAGTGAGGCTGCAGGAGGAGGATCTGAGCTGTGGATCGCGACAGATCAGGCAACCAAAACACAAATTAGTGAATCCAGGCTTTAATTGCTCGCCACCTAGCATGAGTTGAAGGAGGCGGCAATAAAAGCTTTTCGGAGCCGGGCTCATTTAGGAGGGTGCTATCGGCGCTGTGGATGTGTGGCAGCTTGTTAGCAAAGAGGGATGGAGCCAGCGCCGTTACCTCCCCCCACCGCCTGCTGAACGTCCCGCTGTGCTTTAACGCAGTAGGTGAACTTCATGAAAGTCAAACGGTAAGAAGGTGAAGATCATGTGGCTCCCTGCACCCACTGCTGAACATCCTTATGGAGAAGCTTGATATATGCATAAACACATTCACACACTGACAGCTGTTTGGATCCAGGTGATTATGAACGCCTTTGTGTTTTATTGGCCGTTGTCATGACAACTGAACTAAAGGACGCCGATAGGAAGAAGAGCGACGGCGGTTCTAGTTAGCTGAGGTATAAAGCTACTGGCTGTTGCAGTCTGTTTTTATGTGCACATTAATTATTATATGGTCAGCTATAAAATAAAACGGTTCTGGAAGTGGTTGGAAAGTAATATTGTCATGTTGTTTTGAGCGTTTTTACGTTACGAGTCGAATCTGTTTCACTATGTTGTGCCTTTCTGTGAACATGTTGGTGTGCAGATAATAAAAAAAAAAAATACAAATAGCCTACATTGTATATCGTTTATGCAAAAGCAGATGAGGTAACAAATGGGGGGTTTTCTAAGACTTAAGTGTGTGACATAAGTTGTACCTTTGTATTAAATGATCTAAAACTATTTATTACAGGAATAAGTCTATTGTATTGAATGACAAAGAAAATAACATATTTTGAAGAAAGCTCAGATATGGTGCTTTTTGGAAATGTTTAATAAAAGTTTAATCAGAGCAGATTCCAGGAGGATTAGTGAAGCACAGATTTGTTTCATCACTTCTACCTGCTCTATACTTTTTAAATCAGCAACCGTTACACACACCAGGACTGTTGTCGGTGTAGTAACACATGCTACAATCACAGTCTTTAATATGTTTTGTGAAGATGTTAGCATCATGGCTGCCGGCCCAAAGCTGAATTTTGATTAATCAAAGAGTGGTATTAGCTAGTCATCATCTAGCTGACATTACCTGCATCCAACATCTTTACTCAACTCATTTGGTTAGTTTGGGGGGAAAACTGTGCAAAGTTCTTTGCATTTTGCTGGTTTGCTGCCATGATTCTAACACACCTGAGTAGCTCTGCACAGCAGCAGGGGTTCTCCTTCCGAGCGTCTTAGCACTCGTGTTGTGTTTAAAGGGCGGCTCGGAAAAACACATTATGACTTGTTAACAATGATGAAACAGTTTTAACTGCTGAAAAAAGTGACAGAAGGCACAGATAAGGGAGGTGCGGAAGCCCCTACTATCAAATTGATATATAGGAACAACAGCAGGTTTGTTGTTTTCAGGGTAAAAACAACAGATTATGAAACATGGCTTCATGAAAAAGAACAATCTAAGACTGATTTAGGAGTACAGAGTACAGCTAATTACAGACATCTTGGAAGCCAAGAAAATTTAATATATTAAGATTCAAACACATGGAAAATTCTACCAGCACAATCTGCACTGACCCATTTATTTAAAAAAATCTTTTTCTTCAGTGTGCACCTGAAGAAAAGCTTGGAAAAGCGTAAAAGCAGATAAATGTCTGAGAAATACTCTAAAGTGCATCACAATGCAGTTGTTTCACTTTATTTATTTATTTATTTATTTTTACCAAGAATGGATCATATTTCAAAAACCTTGTCCCCATGAATACCTCACAAATATGACAGAAAACAACTCCCAGTAAACATAACACCTTTTCCCTTTAACTAGTCTCTTCTTCAAGCAATTCTTGAGTCTTTTTCATGACTTTCAAAATGCTTGTGACATCAGTGACTCAGCCTTTGCTAAATTATGTAGTTTTCCTTACTTTTTAGTTTTGTTTTCAGCCATTTTGAGTTGTCTGGCCTCACTGTTTGCACCTGTTTCTTGTTCCCCAGATAGTGCTATACATATTTATGCAGCCTGTGCCATGTCATCCCACCTGCTAAGATCAGCTTTTTTTTTTCTGTTGGATTGTCTCTAATTTCTTGCATTGCAACTTTGCTTTTTTTTTTTTTCTTCACTTATTTGCAAAAAATCCTGATTCTGAGTCACATTTCACAGCACATGTTCAGTTTGGCATGCTGATTTTGCGATTTTAAACACCTTAAACATTAAAACAAACACGGAGGGAGACCTCCACGTCATATTGGAAAACTGGAATGAGCCGAGCTATATTTAGCCGCTCGGTGGGACTTTGTGTTGCGCTTACCTTTAGACGCAACCTTGGGAAAACTTAAAAAACTTAAGACAGTTGCTAAATATTTTACGCGGCCCCTCATCTGTGAGGAGTTTGTACAAATGATTTATAAGTGCTGCACTCTGGGAGTACTTTAGCAATTTGACTATACTTTCATGCATTTGCTGATGCACAGTCGAGGGGGGGAATGAATTGATGCTGAGGAAGCAGAGATATTTCTCATTCAGTGCACTCTTCTTCTAAAAGCAGGTGTTCACTTTATTCATAATGGAGCTGTAGCACCTGGACAGATATTTGGGTGTATTATGCAAGTTGTGGCTTGAGCTAAGACGTGTGCATATTTCCTTATGGACCCATATCAGGTGCCTTAGCCTCCCTCTGGTATAAAAGTGTTTGATAAATAAAACAATTCTATCAATAAAAAAATAAGTATTAAAATACCAATTTCTTTGCGTTCTTTACAAAATGTGTTGTTCCCAACACATTTCGTGCGGCCCTGTTGATTGTGTGCGACAAAACGGCTGATGGTTCCTATTACAACGCCCCAATATCCTTGCAGTTTCATGAGTGCTGCATCCCTCTGAGAAACATCATTTTATTAGATCTATATTTGTGTTTATGAGGATTGGGCTGATACGTTTGCTGACTTTAACAGCAATTTCCATTGCAAGACTGTCAATGTTTTACTGATGTAAAAAAACAAAACAAAAACAAAACACAATTTTGAAATTGTGGCGTTTCCATTCAATAAAAAAACCCATTTAAAATCACAGGTGAATATGTTTGCGCAATAAGTCATTGATGCCCACATCGTCCAACTACTTCCTGTCATCTTCTTCTTCTTGGTTGATCATGTGACTCAAAGTGTTTCTATTGCAGTTTTACTAAATAAACCAATTTCGGTATTGCCAAAAAAACAACTCTTCCTAGCACCAGAACAATTTATCAAAAAATCTGAGTTTTTTTCTAAGTTGCAGTGTTTCCGTTAAGTAAATTTATTTTTGGTCAAAAATGGTCAAACTGCACAATTACAAGGTCAATAGAAACGCAGCTGGTTAGGAACCTTTAAATAATTTCTGTTACGTCACGTCTCTTCTTTGTAACCTCACACTAAAGGCCGCTAATCTGATAAAACTCATTTAAAACAAACATCCCATTTAACCAAGCTCGCATTTTTCTTTCCCACTTCACCCGGACCGCGCGGGCTGCGCCGTTCACCCACAGGTAGCCTGGGCCACATGATCCACTCGCCTTCTCCAGAGAGCAATTTATCAGGCTTTGTTTGCTCACAGTGGCACACAGTACCTTCCGCGGGTCAGGTGCGCATCCACTGCGCGTGCGCGGCGGCGGGCTGTGTAGAGAGGAGAGCCTCGTCAGGCGGCACGCCACGTCTGATAAGGCACGCCCTGACAAAAGCGAGTGGGTGCCGCGTGTCATGAGCTCTGCTGCTGCGGCGCCGCTCAATGGAAATCCCATAACAGGAAAAGAGTTACGCCGCTGTTACATGACGTGTCGGCAGGTGCGTTTCACATTCCCTCCAAATGTTCATGAATGATTCATTTAATTTTATTTAATTATGAGGTTTAATTATAGTTTGAAAAAAAAAAAGAAGAAGAAGAAGGGGTGGAACATGCTATCCGTGTATGTATGACGGATTCGGCTGCGCATGTTCGCCCACACAAGCAACACACACAAGTGTTTGCTGGACGAGATGTCCCTCGGCACCTTGTGACTTCACATTAACTGTGTGTGACTGCGCGCGTGTGTGTGTATGTGTGTTTATGTAGATGACATCACTCTGCATCGGCACTGAGCCAGACAGGATTTCTCTTGGTCCTGTGCGGCTCGTCTCGCTGGGGGAGCGGGCCGCTCGGAGCTCGGTTTGAACCGAGCGATGGTGACTAATGATGGTACACAAACAAAACGGGGCCACAACAGAACTACAGCAGCCCTGGCACTGGAGCTGTGGTTTCCTAACGGCCCTCCTGAAGCCTTCACGCTGACCGTTGAGAGACGCCGCACAAGTGTGGCATTAGCCGGCTATGAGCAACACACTGGAGACGGGATGAAAAGATTTGTTTGTGCCATTTCTGTGTATAATTTGAAAAAACAAAACAAAGCAAAACCATTTTCACTGATATGACCAGACTAGAATACATTCTCCATACTCTGCTGTGTCCCAGTTTAAATGCGCTGAACTGTCTCCACCAAATTCGTCTCCAAACATAGAAGTGCTTATTTGCTTTTATCCATCCTGGCGCTAAAGTTGAATTCTCCACAACAGATTCTCACATTCTCACTCTCTCATAACCCTGAAGATATTTACTCGGCTTCAGCAGTCGACTCCACGGTTAGTGGAGGTAGAGTAGAAATGTTTTGTTTGCTTGCCTTACTTTCTTAAGCAAATCGCTTCTTCTACAGACACATTGCAACGTGACATTCCGCCCCCAAGATCGATGACTGTCATTGGCATTAGCGTTCAAGTTGCCAACATGAGGCACTAAATCTTAAAGGTACAAACAGTCAACACTATGACAACTAGATAGCAAGGTCTGAGGGTATCACATTTCACAAGTTAGAACAGAGTTTAAATTAAAAATATATATATAGCAAGGGAGAGGAGGAGATTAGCTCAGTTAGGCTAGCTTGACTTTGAGAACCTTAACATGTAGGTGTGCTGTGGAATTCAGTGTTTCAGCTCAGTTAAAAGAAAAGGACCACACACCAACTCTCTGACAGGTCATCAGTAGAGCAGGTGTTTACATTAACTAGTCAACCACTGCAGTGTTCAGACGATCACTTATTAATATAAAAAAATTAAAAAAATCACACCTGAAAAAAAAAGTGGGACTGAATATTTTGTTGTTTTTTGGTGCTGAATTCTGACATGCTAATGGAGTTGTTGTCAGTCAGTTGCTAAGGCAATGGGTCAGCGTAGTGTAGTTGGCACATAGAGTGAGGGGAAAAAGAGAGAAGTTGTTTTGAGTTATTCTTTAGCAGTTTTTCCGCGTTACTCTCCCTTTGCTATTGTGCACCGCACTAAATTAATAGTAGCTACATTACCTGGTTTCATTTTATTAACAGAATTGTTTTACCACCAGAAAAAATGTCCCGAATGTCAGTGGCCGTCGGACATCACTTACTGGAATATTAAGACAGGTGATGACCTGAGCCATAGAATCAATTTTTCTCCGCACCTCTACGACAATCCAATCCCAACCATACTTTTAGTTTTGAGGGATTCCAAAAATGATCAAAAATAAATGACACGGCCAGTATTTGCTTGTCCCTCGCTGCTGTTGTGTCGCTTCATGGTTTTACAGCCCAACTCTCTGTAGCATATAATGTGTTTAACAGATACTCAGTTTTCTGTTTTTATAGCTACGTCCCACAAACTTCTCCTGTTTATTGTGTAGACTGTATAATAACCAGAGGCTGCAAAAACACTGCTGGTTTATGTTCTGTAGTAAACCTGGGGCAGTAATAAATAGAAAAGGATAATCTGGGACATAAAAATATCATTCGTCTCCTGATTGCACCCTATAGCTCCGCAGAACAGAAAGTGCTTTCTCATAGTGATAATCTGCAGATGTCAAACTTTTGCCGGACGATAAATTGTTTCAGTAATAATTGCGATAAACGATAATTTTTCAAGCAATATGTTGATAATATAATGATGTTGATAACATTGACATCTCATTGCCAATTTCACTTCCATGTCTTTGTAAATGACAATAAAATAAGTCTAAGTCTAAATATGGATGATGGTATAATAATGCAAGTTTGCTTTCTCAAAGACTGATAAAGTTTCATTTTGTAAAAAAAAACAACGCTGGAACTGGGAGATATCTAAAATATACGTCAACCAAAAACAATGACTAAAACGGAAATAAATAAATAAATTAAAAAAAACTACAACCATAACCATAAATAAAATGTACCATGAAATATCTATGACCAAAATAGTCCTTCAAAAAAATATTAATCATTAGAAGGGAAATTAATGAGCTCATTTATCATTTATCATGTGGTTAACTGCTTATTGCAACAGACTTTTTGTTTTGTTTTGATAAATGTCTATAAATATCTGGTTCCAAATGAGGACATATTTTTATTACCTGCTTAAGAAGAAATATTTCTACTTTAGTGAAATAAAGTGAATACAGCTCTATCCCTCCTTTATTTCTTTTTTCTCTTCTGCAGGGATTTTCCTTCATTTTCTTTTTTTTTTAGTCTGGTCCAATTTAGCACACTTGATTAGAGAACCATCCAGCCGGGGGGCTTTCACTGGCTTCAGTGAGCAACACAAAAATAATAACAATGATAAAAATAATAATAATTAAAAAAAAGACCCCTTATCTCACTGCCAGTCGCGAGATAAGAGTTAACAGGATTTTGCAGACTTGGAGAGAGGATGCAAAGCGTTGTGGCTTTTGTGCGCGGAGGGAGTGGGATGGTTTGTGTTTGTGTCGAGCTCAGTGCCGTCTGCCTCCATGGATGTCCTGAAGGCACTGGAACCCTTCTGCAGAGAGACGAGAGAGGTGGGAGTAATGCGGAAGCTACAGTAAAAGCAACATTCCCGACCTCAGGACGGCGTCAGAGGCAAGAGCATGCGCTGGTCCTGTGATAAGGAAGGTGAGAGAGCCTGCGAGAAGTCTGGCCAGCGTGAACGTCTCACAAATGTGTGTAAATACGAGTCATTTGTGCTATATTTGGGACAATTTTCTCGTTTTTGAATATGGTATATGCAGTATATGCGGCAAAAACCCCTCAAGGACACACACACACACACACACACACGCACACGCACCCATGCACACTATCAATCTCTATCACTTTATTGCTTGTCAGGGATTCTGGCAGTCTGGTTGCAAACACAGTCCTAATCAAAGCCTGAAAAGAATGGTGGTCAAAATAGTGGATATCTCGATCTAATCGATTCTGGGAAAATAAATTATTCAAAGACACTAATTTCTGTCAAAATCAATCCAAACAGAACAATTCACCTTTGTCTAAATTGTCAAACTTTTTGGGGGGGGGGACCAACACTGCAATAACAGCTACAGTGTGTAAAGTTTATAAAGAATAAACCAGGACGTGTGATTTTTAAACATATTTCTATAAACAAGAGCTGAATTTTGACCCACTTAATTGGCTTCCACTAAATTAAGAAGGCTAAAATATTGTTGACTTGCTCTTATCTAGAAAGAAGCCAGTGCCTTTAAAAACGTTGCTGATCTACTGAAAAAAGTATTGAGTATTTTTCTTAGCATCTGTATCACATTTGAAATTTCAGCATCATGACAATCCAGCAACCAAGTAATTTTCACGTTTGATAAAGTCAGATTGAGATTTACAAAACTAATCTGATCTTTGAAAATGTATTCTTGTATCATTATACCACTACTATTATATTAATTGAAAATAGTCTCAAGACAACAATATTAGCATTTATCGCAATATCTTCTCAAACAATTTATCGTCGAGCAAAATTTGTTTTTGACAGGCCGACCTGAGAGACGCATCATGTTTCTTTTGCTTCATCTTTAATGTGTCAAGTTTACAGTTTGTCCAGTTGCAAACTTGAAGAACTTTAGCAAAGTTTGGGCTCTGTGATATTACAACAAACTATCGGCAGAATCAGAGGTGGTTTCTTTGTCTCTGCTTTTGCTCCAGTAGCAAAAATCTGACCGCTGCAAATGATGAAGGGTTTGATTCCACACGCTTTTTTTCATAGGTTCTGACATTCAAACATGCACAAGATCAGACAGCTAGCTATCTCTCTTTGACCTTCGGCGCAACCTCCTGCAGCCTGTAAGCAACATGGGTCCTTATGACAGTCCAAGATCCCAACACAGGAGTTTTCCATATTTCATGAGCCGCAGTGTAGCAGTCCAACTCTGTGTGAGGAAGCTGGTTTCATTAAGGAGGTCAGGGTTATGTTTTCGCAGAACGATTTGACGTAAATGCATGTGTCAGATGTGGATGGTGTGAATCATCGTGATGCTGATCAGCAACCTGAGCCTAATGAATTAATTACCAAACCATTTAACTGCTTGTCAGTCATAATCACATTACTGATGCTATAATTTCACACTGAATAGTTTGCGAGCCTGTTTGAAGTTTCTGACAGTAATGTAAAATCTTGTTATTTAATCCATGAATGTAAATAACAGCAGATTAGTGTCGGATGCAACAATGCAGTCATGATCCAGCATGAAAACTTCACTTTGAATGCATCACACAAATATCCATATATTTATTTTTATTTTCCGTCTCCACTCTGGGCCGTACAGCCAATCAGAGCCGAGAAAAAACAAAATGGTGCTCCTGGATTGGAAGGCAGTCGCTTCCCATTTTATAAGCTAAAATAGGTTTTTTTCCCCCAAATATAGCACAATATTTGAGCATATGAGCCTTAGATTGTGAAAAAAAAAAAAATCAATCAAGAGTAACTCGCAACAAACATCTGACAAAAATTATTTCATCCTGTTCCGATCCCAACATGAACGTGAGAAGGAGCCATGTTTCCACCGTACTCATGTTTTATGCATCATTGTGCACAAATCATCACACAGCTCTAATTTACAGCAACAGCTGTAGATTTAACTAAATTAGATACATTTGTTTTTTTTAATTGGCCAGAAGGATTACAGCATGAGACTCTCCACATGTCCAAACAGAGATTAGCTGATCCCGTGTTAACGTCGAGCTCAGCGCCTAATCAGAACCCGACAGACTGAAATCGCAGCCAATACATCAAGCCTATTCGTTTCACCGCTCTCACCTCATGAACCTATCCAGTTCTTTTTGTTTTTTTTCTTAAATAAAGCTGATTTCATACAGGCGGTATTGTTGTAGCTCCAGGTGTGCTGAATAGCAATTAATAAAGTCATCGTGTCAAAATTAAAGCTCGACCTTCATTTAAAACGTAAAAAAATAAATAAAAAATTAGGAAAATGTATTAAAAGCACGGCATATAAAAAGCGTCCAATAAAAACGAAAGTCACAGACTGTGGGGGAGGGGGGACGACGGGGGGGGGGGGGCACAAAATGAGCGCCGGCGAGGCTTATATCCACCGCGCGAGCCGCAGAAACGACCTGCTTTAGCGACCTGCTGTAGCGTGGCAGGTTCCAGCCGAGCGGTGAGCTCTGGGAGACTCGGCGCTGACCCTCGGCGCTCAAGGCAGTCAATTAAAATTGTATGATCAACTGTGTCAAATGCTGCACTTAGGCCTAAAAGGATTCGAGAGTGAGCAATCTTGTGCATCTGCTGTAAAAACATGGTAATTTGTTACTTTCATAAGGGCTTTTTATGCTCTTCTTAGCACCACGGAATGTGAGCGGGCCTTAAAAGACGAGGAAGAGGACAAAATCATGTAAATATAAGTAATAGTTCAAATGACAGTTGTGTCTTAAAGTACACTTCATTACATAGAAACAGCTGGAAATAGATTCAAATTGTAGCAAAAAGGTGCTATTATGTCCAGCCTTGTGTCTTGACTTTTATTTTAAATGAAAGTAGAGGTGATAAGCGGCAGAAAAACTTTTCCTTTATTTAAGGGAGTGAAGGCTTACATCTCTCATGCCTGCGAACTATGAATATTTCAGTCGCAGCTCGACTTTGCTAAACACAAAGCAGCACTTTCTTTCATCCATGGCTTTGCACACAGCCCACACACACACACACACACACACACACGCACACACGCCCACACACGCACACACACCCCCACACACACACACACACGTGCATCCAGACACCTATTAGTGGAGCGTTAACTCACAGGTCAAAACGAAGATTCTGCCTCTCCTCGAAGAAGTAGTCCACGATGAATTTGCGGACAAAGTCGGGATTGAGGGTGTTGTCTATGACTTCTGTCCTGCCAAACTGAAAGACAAATCAACCAATTAGCTTTTACTATTGTTTAATTGCTTGACAGATTATTATGGTCACTCTAACATAATGTGCATTGTTGTAAATAGAGATCTATGAATATTAGGGCCAGGCCTTTAAAATGACCGGAACTTTTGTATTTGCAAGTTTCTAGTACCCCTGTAAATCTGACGCACAAGTGACATCCGCAAACAACACATGCACAACCAGTGTTCATTTTTACTTAAAAAACAACAAACAAACAAACAAAAAAACAATCTGACACGACATCAGAAATGACTATTTTTGGTGCAAATTGTGCTAAAAGGAGTTAGACTGTTCAAGTGAGGCAAAACTATTCAAGCCTAAAAGATCCATCCATGGGGTCGGGAGGCTGCTGGTGCCTAAAATATCATCTCAATATCAATAGATTTTACTGACGATTAACTGGCTAAAAAAATGTTAGCCACTTTCCGGAGACAACTTAAACCTTTTTGACCAGATATTTCTAATATTGATCAAATATTAGAAATGTAAAGAAAATGAAAATAAATAAATATTTCAATTCCTTTTTAAAAAAAAAAAAAAAAGACAAAAAATTTCATAGCCTAAAATGCAACAACATTGCCTTTCTTTAGCAAATGCTGGCTCATTTGTAGCAAAGGATGCTTCAGGAGCAAACCCAAAACTATGAAAACTTCAGGCCCTTCTGCTTAACTTTTTTTAATAGTTGGACAACAAAAGGTGCTTGATAGGACATTTTTTGTTGTTTGCAAAATTTGAACTAGGTAAAGCTAAAAGCTAAAAAACAATAATCTTAAATGTAAATTGTATATATTCTTGGTACAGTTTTGGGTAAATATGTTGTTCTTTCAACAATATGTTTTAACTGGTCTTTTTCTCCAGTTTGCAATTAATCAGTTACTAATTTAGTTGACAATTATTGAAATTAATCAATGAATTGTGGTTAATTGATTAATCATGATCAATTGATTCATTTTGATTAATTGATTAATCATGGTTAATCAATTAATCAGGAATGGTCACAATTAATCGTTTCAGCCCTACCAGCTTTCAAAAAATCTCTATGCTGCTACAGCGTGTGAAAGGGAGCCGTTTCCCATCCGTCTCACTTTGCGCTCACCTCTCTCCACTCTCTGTTGGCGATCCCTTGAGTGTACAGAACACAAACTGTTGAGAAGGAAACAAAGGAGGGCAGAGAAAAAGAGAGGGTTAGATTCAACCGAGAGTATTTAACAGCAGGGAAGCAACACTCTGAGGTCAGCCAAGAGGGAGTTTTTTATCCGCGTCCTGACGTGACAGAATCTTGTCCTAATTAAATCCAGATGGAACTCCACCTCACAGCACAGTGATATTTCACAGAGTTGGTGAGCGAAGGACAGTATTCTGATGGGACTACTGTAGGAGTCCGTGAGTGTTTCCTGAGGATGGACCATGAAAGAGAACAGAGCCAGGAAATCAGCTGTCACTAATGTGACATTTCATTTGCATTCCAGCAGCCTTTCACAAACACGAGCCCCATGTCAGCCAACGTTAAGTCAGAAAGTCCAGTCATACGACACACTTTTACATGTGTTACCTGGCAAAATGCATCCAGGAGGAGAGCCTATTGTGGTCGGAAAAAACTGAGACAATTTACTCCTATTTTACTTTATATGGATCTTCTTTCCTGTTGATCTTTTACATTTTTTTATTTCATGTTTGTTTCATGTCTTCCACTGACAAGCATGACTAAGGCAGACTCCGCAGATGTTATGGTGAGATTATGAGGCAAAATAAAGGGGACATGTCAGTTTGGAAATAATGCAGTTCTATAGAATAGCAGCCAATTCCACTCGATTCTCATCTCCCTTTAGCGTTCCGTTTGGACTTTCTTCCATTGACTTGGTTAACTGTGGTTAACAAGGAGTGTGATAAAACTTTAAGTCCATATTGCCCACTCAAATAATTAAAGGTTATAGACGGCATCATTAAGATGTAATAATTAGGGATGCACAAAATATTGGAACCAACATTTGTATCTGCCGATAATAGTCAATTTTGACCATTTCGGTATTGGCTCGATAAATAAAACCGTACCAATATTAACAGGCAATATCCAAATTTTTATTTTTTTTTCAAGGTGTCAAAATGGTAGTGGATATACATTATACATACAATGAATATCGGTTATCAGCCGTAACAGCAATATTAATGAAATATAGATAGTGGCTCCGATTTTCATATCGGTGCATCAATAAAGAGTAGCTGTTGCTTTTCCGTGTAAAATAAAGGCAATTAGATAATATCATAGATTCAAATTTTTTGTGTAAAATACTTTAATACCTTATTGTTTTACTCTATTGTTTTAATCTGACGACAACCTATATTTCATTAATCAATCAATGTATCTCACTCCAATATCCTATACCTTGGAAACCTTGGAAACCATTAATCAAGAACACAAGGAGAACAGACTGCCGGTTCCCAACACATTCCAGCTGTAATGACCAACTCTAATAGGCCAAGAAAAGCAACCTGATTGTCCTTGTCTTGTTTTCTTATAAATTATCTGAACAAACCCCAGCATGGATGCATCTGGCATCTTCTGTTCGGTTCAACATTGAACCGAACGTTCAATGTATCTTTGGTTCTGACTAGGAAGACTTTATAAAAAAAAAACAAAAAAAAAACTTTTGATTTTATGACATGAGGTTCTGATTGCAGAGGCAACACCTTCCGAGGCAACGTGCATCATCATTACCTGCAGCAGTCATTAATTGCAAATTTATGCACATGCTAATAGATGAGCTGCTTACTGATGAACGGACACGAGAGAATTAATCATGGAATTATGAGCTGTTGAAGATCAAGAGAGAAAATGATCTCCAGTTTCAAAATCAAATCTGATTAATTCTATTTTTTTTTTTTTTCCTTTGAACAAATTTGATCATTTAAACAGGAGCTGATGAGCCGACATGCTCTGGATTTTACTGATAACTCGTGAAATAGTTTTGTTGTTTTTTTTTTTCCCCTTTCAAACTCCAGCCTTGAACATATAGCTTTGGTCCAAACAAAACAAAACAACAACGGAAAACTCTCAAGGAGACCAACATGTCAGTGGAATAAAGCAACAAACAAGAAGGCAAAGATCTTACGAAAAAAAAGTTTGTCAAGCTGATGTTTTGGAAAGCTTTAATGTTTAAAGGAAGCCAAACTAACACATTTATGATTTGTTTGCTGTGTTTATGAACAATAAATCTCAGAATGTGTTCCAGTCAGACGCAGGGCCGCAGGTGAACCAGGTGCCGGGGTCCTGGCTCTTTTTAGTCGCGCAGCTGTTGAGAATCTTAATGCATGATGATGGAAGGCTGTAGAAGCGCATCTGAATTACAGATCGCTGAGCAACTGCAGACCGGTCAGACTGTCCAAGCTGACCAATGGCCACTTAATTCCACAATATGTATCTTTTATTTTTTATTTTTTTTACAATAAACAAAATTTGTTCTTTTTACATATTAATTAAAATTACCATTAAGTCTTGACAGCATAAGATCCATCTTCCCTCGATAGTCCTGCTATTGTCTGCAGAAATACTCCACTCCGCCAGAAACAACCAATCAGAGTCGGGAGGAGGGGCTTAGCGCCATCAATTATTCTTGTGTATGCGCTGGTCACATTCTCCCCCACTTGCACTCTGCTACTCTACAGCCAGTTCATCACAACAGAATAATGAATGATCAGGCTAGTTAAGAGAATGAGTTCTCTGTAGAATACTTTGGTCAGTCCTGACCAAAAGTAACACAAAGGTCAGATCTTAATGATCCCCAAGACTTTTAGGAAAATATTCTGTGCACTAATGAGGTAAAAGTTCAACTTTATCAAGGATGTGCATGGGGTGGAAACAATTAGTGATTAATTGTGATTAAATGTTTATTGAAATAATCGTCAACTGTTTTGAATATAGACTTCAAAACATACCAACTGCTGACAGAACTGCACCGGTAGCACAGCAATTAAGCCAAAGTAAAGAAAATTTGTAAAAAATATCCAAGTAGTTAATCATCAGAATAATCAATAGAATAGTCGATTACTAAAGTAATCCTTAGCTTCAGCGCTGCATGTGCCTTCCATCACGTCTGGTGTAAAAGTAAAACCTTATTAAGAAAGAAAGAAAAGAAAAAAAAAACAACAAATCTTTAATCAATCGTGGTGGTGGTAGCATATATGCCACATCTGAATCTCAATGTCTTTTAATGAAAATGAGATAAAATTGAAATCCAGTGCTTAACGGACACCAACAGCAAAAAACAAACAAACAAACAAACAAATAAAAACAAAAACCAGAAGCCTAAGCTGTTCATAAGGAAAAACCCAACATTGCTGAAATGTTGGGCCAATATCTGATGTAACAGTTACTGCAAATTTTAGGTGTGGCACAACCATTTATTTTTTACGGACAATTACTTCTTTATTTATTTTTTTTTGCATTTGGCCAGAATGGTTTTGATAACTTGATAGCCCGTTTGGAATCAACAGGCTGCCACATTTACATCATATAAAGCTCTGATTGAGGTATAGACTTTGCATTCCTAACAAAGGCCAACATCTGTAAATAGCGGTAGATGCGTGGCACAAATAGTGGTGCGTTCTCCACCTAATCCCTGGTTTTCCAGATTACTCAAGGCTATATTTACTGCTACAATGAAGGCAGTACAGAAGGTACATACTTTGACAGGGTTCCTGTTTGCTTAATGCCCTTTTCCAGTCTGCTGAAGCAAACACAAGGGATGAAACACACACACACACACGCACGCACACACCCACAAACATGCAAAAAAGTAAAACACTGGAATGCTGTTCAGCTTTATAAGCTGATATGAATAAGGTCTGTGAGCTTGCCGGTGGCCTGAGATGTATGTGTGTGTGCGTGTCTGTGGGCGTGAGTGTGTGTGTGCGTGGCTCTGTCCAGGCAGTCTAATGCTGTGTGACTGGGGCCAGTGCTGTCAGCAGAGCAGAGACATGGACGCAGCACAAGTGCCTCCTTGGATAAACGTTGGGGCGGGCAGGGATGCTCATCCTCCTTTCCTTTCCCACCATCTGACATTTAAAGGTCCAATCCACAATTCTGGGAGCTCTGCAGTTTTTGGCTTCGCCGGCAACCAGCCACACAGCTCACAGTAGCTCGGGCCGCGATAATCGTAGCGACGGCAGCGAACTGTCCGGGTTGCTAGCGGAATCGCAGGAGTGAGCGATGTAAACGAGGAATTACGATAAATCTGGAACAGGACTGAGGAGAGGCGTCTGTGTGGAACCTTGTATGATATATGAATTAGAATGGTATGGCCATGAGACGAATTGTTATACAGTAGGGTTGAAACGATTGTGATTAATCAATTGTTGAAATAATCATCGACTAATTTGGTGAAGGATTAATCATTAATCGATTAAAAAAGGTCAAATATTAAAAATCCGGACTTTGAACCACCTTGATGTCAGCCATTGCATATCAGTTCATGTTAGTGGTTGCAGTTGAGAATTTCCACGAATAAGATAAATACAAATGCAGATTTAGGACAGATGACTTGTATGCAAAATGACAGACTGTGACCCTTAAAACCAGAACGGCTCTAAGCGACTGGGGGATATTATTTACTGGGCTCACATAAACACATCTTCCACAGTAAAAATTGGCAAAAACAAAACAGCAGATGGCTTTGTTTCATACCTCAGAACACTGGGTATTAAAAAAAAGGAAATACAATTCAAGCAGGCTTATTATACATTCAACAAAAAATGGTTAATTTCAAATGCTGGCCAGTCGACTGCAAACAAGTTGAAAGGAGCAAACCAGACGACAGCATTCCGTGTCAGGACGTGAGTCTCAGATGAAAGTTTTCTACATTGAGGGAAGCAAGTTAACAAGTAATGCGACATCTCATTTCTGTAACCTGAGATCTTAGGGTGTTTTTTTTAAATCGGTTTGAATGGGGACCAACATTTGTTACTTTTTCAGCTGCTGCAGTTCTCTGTCACACTGCACTGTGTCAAATAAAGCAAACACTTTGAAAAACCTGTTCACCTCATCACCCGTGGAGGCGCTGCACCGAGAACTACTGCAAGAAACGACACAAAAACCTACGTCACTCCAACCAAACCAGTACAGGTTTATATGTTGACAAGCCCATGTCTTAGTTTGGCCAGAGTTCAAGCTTTTGTCTACATCAGAGTTTGGTTATGTTACGTTCAGACTGAACATAATTTGAGTGTTGGGGGCATCTGGTTTACACGCAAAATCTATGTGGGCGCTGCGGGAAGTCTCGCGGTGGGTTTCAAAATGTGTCTTCTGCTGAGCGTCCACGTCCAACGGAGCCAACGCTGCAGCTGGAAAATCTGAATCTTTACTTGCAAAGATGCTCATGTACATGTCATGTAGTGGTCTGTGGTTGGTGTCCTGCTAGGAGACCGAGGCATCGAGGAGGGTCAGCAGGTCGTCAAACTGGGCTCGGGTGAGATGAAAATGGCGCTCAAAGAGACCCTCACCAGCCCACAGCCAGGTCATGAAACTCAAATTCACAACAGCTTTGAATCGTCTTGTGAATTTATGCAGTTCTCTCAAGAGCCTGATGATGACATGTTCTTGCTCTCGGTGAATAAAGCTGCGACTCTCTCCATAACTCAGCCGCCATTGTACAAAGAGAGCAGGAGAGGACAAAAAGGCAAAAGTCAAGAGGCTCCTCCATGTTTTGTTCAGACGAGGGTCAAGAGCGATTTTAACACACAACATCAAGCGTCCAACTCAACACGTTAGATGCGTTTTTGACACACAGGGCACATTCAGTCTGATGTACATTCACACCTCCCCAAACGAACCAGACTTTCTCGGCAAACAAACGAGAGTTCGACTAAAACGAACTAAAGACAGGTGGTGTGAATGCACCCTTAATGAAGGTGTAGATCAAAACCTTAAAAAAACCCACCAGACTGGTCGTCAAATTAAAACAGCCAAGCGAGTGAAGTGTGCATCTGTGCGAGTGTGGTCGGTGCATATGGGTGTGTGTGTGTGAGGGTGATCTGGTTCCCCTCACCCGCATTGAGAGCAGAGAACAGTGACGAATATGACCCCCGACATATGCAAATGCCCACTGATTCACACAGGCCAAACACTGTGGATCTGTGGGTAATGCAAGTGTGCGTGTGTGGGTGTGTGAGGGTGGGGGTGTGTGTGTGTGTGGATGTTGGTGTGGATGTGTGCGTGTGTCCATTCGCAGTGACTGCCAGCCTAATTTTATTCACTTAGAACGTGTTGGCGTGTTTATCTGCTAAAATGTGTGCGTGCAGGTTGCTTTTATGTGTTTGTAAGACGTGCTGGGAGCTGTTGTGAGGACCTGTTGGTGATGTGTGTGCGTGCGTGTGCGGGTGTGCGGGGGTGGGCGTGTGTGTGTGTGCGTGTGTGTGCGTGTGTGTGTGTGTGTGTGGGCGTGTGCGTGCGTGTGTGTGGGAGTAGGATGGACTAGGAAAACAGATCAGGGAGAAGCTTACTTGGATCAGACTTGGAGAACGTGTCTCTATCCAGCAGGTTCCTGAAGAGAACAAAGACACACACAGACAGAGAAATTAATTACATTCTCTCCTGCCACAGCAAAGGAAGTTATTACATCATTAAAACTCTCCTAATTAGCTTCCTCGCTGACCCTGACAACTTGTTTAATCCTAATCCTCTTCTGACTTCATTAACAAAAGCCTTTTCTTCCAATCATCTAGGCAGCAACGTTAAGCAGACACCAACATCAAACTCACAGAGGAGCTTACGCATATTTCAGCCGTAACACAACAGAACTTCAGTACTGGGACTATTTTTCCACTCTCTTTGCACTCTCCGCTTTGGTGGAAGCAACAGCAGAGGATGCCATGAAATTTACATGGCACTACAGTTGTTTGTTGTTTTTTTTTTTCACTCTGTACGGAGAGGAAATTGTGGATAAGCTCCGAGTTAGGGCAGAGAGACCTGTCTGGTTGGATAAAAATTTATGAACTTTTACCAGTCCCTAAGGTGGAGAAATGAGCTAAGGCTTGAGTGGCAGCCATTACATTTTTAGCATTTCATGAACTGTCACTTGGGCTTGTGCTGCAGAAGCAGTGCAACCTCGCTGCAATCCAGGCTAATAGCAGATAGACCCTGTTCACGGGCGGTAGCGCCGATAAATCCACCCAAAACCAACACCAACACTCTTCTGTGTAAAAGTTGGTCCTAAATAACGCGGAACAGTGAGGTGTTTGAAAATGAAGTCAGAGGGAACACAAACGGTGCAGAAATCCACTAACCAGGGAGAAACTGAACATCAGATGTTCTTTAACTCTGCTGCTTCTACAGAAGGTGCAAAACCTCAACAAATAACAGGAAAATTGAACTTTTCCAACAGCAAAACCACTCTGTTTTATTATTATTATCTTTAGCTTTTAATCCCCCGTTCTGATAGACGGCAGCACACGTGGACGTCTCAGTTTTACGCCGACTCCTCTCACACACACAGTGTGACGTCACCTCTGTCTCTGTGAATAAGTGATGGCGAATTGCAGCAGGGAGTCTGGCAAGAAATTGAGATTTTTGATCGTTGTTGGTAGTAGTTTTGAAACGGAAATTTACAATCGGCTAACGTCAGACTTGACAAGTCAAATGACTTTATGTAAGCAGAGACCAGAAATGAGCCACTGACACAGAATCTCAGCCACATGTAGTTATTTTATTCTCTTAAGACAATACAATAGCTGCATAATTTAGCCAACTTCTTAGATTTTTTTTTATCAGATTAGTATGGAAAGATATCAGATTATCTTCTTTTGGGGTGTATGATTATAAGTGTGACTAAATATTATCATAAGATCGTCAACCAGCAGTTATATTAGCAGAGGACTCGTATAATTTCCGACACATCAAATAATATCAGCAGTACATTTTCCTCCGGTGCTTTATTAAATTTAAAATTGATGGGATGAATCATAGAAAAGATGAAATGATCACGCAGCAAAGCTTAATTCATTTTAATAGAGCGCAACTGCAAAGCACAGCATCAGAGTTAAATCAAACCTTTTGCTAATTAAATTGCTAAGATTAGATTTAATTTGTCTGCACTTATCATACCTAAATGATGGCCTACATTTAAAATAAAATATATAAATGACAATAATTACCTCCCTGCTGCTTTAAAACGCCCCTCTTTGCAGTCTGCCTCATGCATAAAGTCTTACAGGAAAAGTAATAAATTGACACCTAGTTTTGAATCTTTTGTTCTGACGCTAAGTTATGATGTTAAATATTATTCATAAAGGCGATATAATATAATTTAGGACTGGGAAGTTAGTTTAATAAGGTTCATACAGTTTTGTATTAACACAATGCCAAAATGGGAGTACTTCAGCCCACAGGAGCAAAAACAGGGACCCAATCTGGAGCGGATTATAGAGCTCTTTCTAAACTATTTAAAATCCGTCACTACAGTCAGGAAGATTATTCAAAGCTGCAAAAATTAGCTCAATTCTAATCTTCTGACTACTGGACGTCTTCACCCAAAGCTCAAAGTGTGCAATAAAAAAACCCCCAAAAAAACGAAGAGTTACATACAAGTTGCTCTCAATGATCTCAAATAGGTTCAAAATTCTACATACAGGCCCAAATAAACACATATCAACGACATGGATTGGTTTGCTGGCATGGATTTAAACAGAACAAGTTAAAAGTCTCTTTTTTTCCCCAAGAAAAGTTTAAAGTTGCCTCAAAATAAACCAGAAGACTTTGAAGAGATGAGACTAAAGAAGAGTTTAAAACCCACCACAAACACCTGCAACTAAGTTTGAGGCATGGTGGAGGTGCTATTTTATAACGCAATCAAGTAACTTTATGCACTTTAATTGTTAAAAAAAAATGCAATATGTATCAATTTGACTTTGTAATTTAACATCTTGACATTGGGCCTCTGTCTCTTTAAAAACTCCGCCTTCAGAAAGTCATCACAACGTGACTCCTCTTTTACCTCTTTAATGTTTTTACCAGTGTTTCGCTGAGAAGTAGCTCCTACAATGAGCTCAGCAGATGTGCAGTTCCAGGTGTTTGCTGCCAATTGCTGATGGCTAGTCTGAAGGAGCCGAGTAGGGGAGTCGCAGGGGAAGCTGGGAAACTGCAGCTCCAAGGAGGAGCTGTGTCAAGAAGGCGTATCTAGGTCCAGCCAGGCATTTTGCAGAGCTGCATGGTTGCCATGGAGATTAAAGGATTTCACAAACATTCTTAATAAAATCAAGGCAACACTCCAGGTATGTTTCAGGTGAGGGAATAATATTATAATATGATGCAAAGCTCAAATAAGTTGATTTTACGTAATATTGTCCCTTTAAGACCCAAACGTTCTAAGCTAACTCCTTTTCAGTCAGATTCTCAAACCTGTGGCTTTCTGACAACAAAAGCATTTCAATTTATAAATGAGAGCATTAAATACAAAATAACGCATTAAAAATATACATTTTAAATTGTGAAAGAAAACCCAAAGCAACATGCAAGACATTCATGAGGAACTTTTTTTTGTCAAGGAAATGTCAAGACAACCTGATCATCAACATCACTCGGCAACCAGAGCTGAATGGCAGGGGGGGAAAAAATGTCAGAAAGATGACCGCCGGTCCCACAGGCGTTAATGTTTCCCACAATGAGGGAACTGCCTCGACATTTCAGCCGTTTCTCACACCGGCCTTCACAAACGTCATGTTGGAGGATGGAACACATGGAAGGATTTACAGAAGACACAGCTGGAGAAGCCTAGATGAGACTGACCTGCAATCTAACATTTTAAGATATGACATGCTGGAAGTTCCTGACACTCTTCCATAAAACTAAAGAAAAACCCTTTTTATATTTGCAGACCAGAACTTTGTACATCTCTAGTGGTATTTGACATGATTTGTCTTTAGTGATTGAGGTGTTTTTCTTGTTTGCTTGTTGTTGTTTTTTTGTTGTTTTTTTTTTACATATAAAGAGATACCACTCTGAAACTTTAAATTTGCACGTTTGCAGCAATGGATGACCAAACCTTTTCTCTTGGCTCACTGGAGGTTCATTTTTGTTCCAAAAAACAAACTGAGGGGCCGTGAAAATGACTATTGCTGTGTTCAAGATGTCCTGAAAGAAGTTATACTATTAGCAGAGCTATCCAAGCCTTAAAGATCATCTCAACGCTAAACATGTTGTAGCAGCACAGACGTTTCCTTTAACACCTGAAAGCTGAATAACCTACATGATAGATTAATAATAATTGTAACATCGAGATTTATTCAATCATTTAGCAACTAAAATAGATTCTGAATTGAAAATTAGGCGTATTTTGTCCACACAGGGTTTTTGATTAAAATGCCATTAATTGTGATTAACTCAATTAAAATGACAGCAGACAGATAAATTAAAATTACTTTCAAGTCAGAAGAGACATTTAAGTCAAATAAAAAGAGAATCTTAACCCTAAATCTGCCAGGGCTGTGAACGTTTCAGTGTTTAACTCTGTTTGGACTAACAGATTTCTTCTTCCTCGGATCAAAAATAACTCAAGAGCAGATATTAAACAGGTCCATTTATTTTTTTATCAGTCAGCCTTTAAAGGGTTGCAAAGACGCCGGTTATTCAGCGTGAGAGACATTATTCACACACGGAGAAAACGCAGAACGGCGGCGAAGCGTTCCAGGTGTGGGCGGCCGAACCAAAAATTACACCAAGAGGACGCAGACAAGTCATCCAGGAGGTCAGCAGAGAACCAAGAATACTTCATGACTGAGTCGCCTTTCTTTCATAAGAAAGAGACGGGGTAGAAAAGCATCGGAGGGGGAGTTGCAAGATGAAAACCGCTTCTGACGTAACGCACTTAAGAACTGATGCAAAAACATCCTGTCTTTGTGGAACATTTTCTGTTGGACGACAAAACCAACAGAAGATGGAATGGCCTGGAGAAAGTTACATACTCAAACTTTAATCACCAGAATCCATTGCATCTCTGTCAAATATAAAATTTGTTTGGTTATCGGAAGCATTTATGAATGACTAAAAAGCGAAAACAGACAAAAAAAGAAAATAAATAAAAATCTTTGTCGGGAAACGACGAAGAGTTTCTGAAGGACGGTTCTTTGTAATCCTAAAGACAGCAATCACAACAGCTTGACTACGTCCATATTGTGCTCTACTGCAAGACCCACAAAGACCTAGCAGGAGCAGGAGGACAGAGAGAGCGAGAAAGAGAGAGAGAGCTGCGGGGCGAGCGCCGTGTCGCACGTCCTGTCCTGTGTAACAAGCGGTGAGCTTTCTCAAACCGTTGATGGCTAGTGATGTATCTAGATCAGGCACTCGTGTTGTGCTGATCCCTGTGTGGCCCAGATGGTGAAATGCCAAGCTCTGTTGCTTCCCTGTCAGACAACGCCCACTGGCCCTTCTCCAGCTTTCAGACCTTAAATACATGACAATAATATTTGGGTTTTTTGTGTCGCCGGCGGACAGTCCAGGAGATCTTGTAGGAGCGATAAGCGGGAGACGTCGGCAAGTGCCAAAAGGGATAAACGCCCGAGAGAGGAATACTCAAGGTTATTATAGTTAACTAAAAAAAAAACTGAAGTTGAGAAAACATTTTTGTTAACTGAAATAAATGACAACTACTTGGAATTATAGTATTCATTTATAAAACTAGAACATACTGAGATTACAGATATGATATCCTTTGTTTTTGTGATTATGAATGTATCAGCCCTTCAAATTTGAAGCACACAAGCAGTTTACTCCTCCTGGTGGCACATAATGGCCACTGCAGAAGTTTGGAGAGACCGCCAGAGTCAGCGGGGTTATTCAGCAATAATCAAAAGTTTTTTGAAAACGATATCTTTTGTTGAGTATTCATCATCCGATTGATTTACAGACACATTGCGTCTTATCGTTTATATCTGGAAAGTTCAAGCATGTTCAAAACGTCCGAGGGCAAAAAGACGATTCTTTTACTTGTCGTCCGTAGCCGTGTTTACGCTTCAGAACAACTTTGTTACAATAAGACCTGGAGATGTGGGTATTATTAACTTAGTGCAGTACGCCACAGCAAAGAAAACATAAAGCAGGAAAACAGTTAAACTACTCGAAAACCTTTGCATCTTCTGCTATACCAGAGCCGCTGCCGTAGCAACTGACCGACAACGGCTCCACTAGTATATCAGGATTCAATAATAACAAGCCGAAACTAGCAAGCACACTAAAAAAATTTATTAAATGTAACTGAATTAGACAAACAAAAAGTCACAACAAAATAAAAACTAAAAACCCAAAACTATTATAACCCTGGGAATATTGTACCCTGTTGGCTCAGTATGGTAGGGTGAAGGGAACAAGACATCAAGAAGAAAAGAGGAAAAACTGTGTGTGTGTGTAAGTGGGGGGGGGGGTACAGGGGCAGGCAGCACACACTTCTGTGGTAACCTCCCTATGATTCATTTGCACCCGAGGGCTTCCACCTGGCCCTGACAGAGACGAGTCACACTTTAAAAAGCCCTTTCCTCCACGGGCAGCCTGGAAAAACGGCGGGGCGGTGCGAGCAGAGTGCCTCATACTTCATCAAACATTTACGGCAGCAGTCCTTCCTCAACACCAGAATTACATTTGAAGTCCCACCAGTTACATCACAGCCACCTAAAAACAACAACTGCAACTTTAAATACCTCGGCGAGGAGATGGAGGGGAGTGAGGGGGGGAATGGATGGAGCCAGAAAAATAACCATCAAAAAAAATGTACAAAAAGAAACGAGCGATCAAATATAGTTATGTTGAAAAGATAGAACGACTTACGACAAACAGGGCATTTTTATAGCATATATAGAAATACAAAACTGAAGAAAATAACTTCATTACTCAGAATTCTGAAAGCGGTTTGCCCTGTTTAAGCCTCAGACATTTGGTTCGGTGTGTTTCCTGACTGAGTCTGGTAAGGTATTTCAAAAGGTTCTCAAGAGTTTAAAACAATAAGAAAAATAATTTAAAAAGTCCACCTGTGGAAAACATTTCAAACATGCCCAGGTCTGGCCGTCCAAGCAAAGTCACCCTGAAAGAGGACTGCAAGATGCTAAAAGAAGTCTCCAAAAGTCCTATGGACCACACATCTCAGAAAAAATGGAGAGTCCTCCCATCCGAGTTGGAGGTTTGGACTTAGAAATATTTGGCCACCAGTGGATAGGAGTGATCCACCGCTCTCCTTCCAGCCTGGAGAGCCTTTGGCAGGTCAGCAGTCCTCCTCTCCATGCTGGATGTTTGGACCATCCACACCAGTAGATGGCAGCGTTCGCCACATCATAACTTGCAAATGTTGCTGCTAAGGTGAATGTGAACATTCAGGATCTTACAGAATGGAAATGGCCTTATATAACCCTTCAGAGGTTGAAAGCTAGCAACATTTGCTTCTCTAAGGTTGATTACTGTTTTCTGTTGCTTGTTCTGTTAATACACAGCGGTATGCTAATGCTACAGAGCAGAGAGAAAAACACTCTGTTTTAAGAAAAGCCCAACAATTGGAAATGCGCTTTAGGAATAAAGATACCATAATACCATATGGAATCTATTAACCAAAATCAAACAACATTGAATGTATTTTAATTCCAACATGAATTCTACAATGCAGACGGTTTGCATTTCGCACGTCTATGAGATTTCTGTACATCTTTTGTAAAATAAAAGTTCTGAATAAATCTGCATTAAATTCCCTGCTTCCCTCAGCGGAAAAGCATCAAACACAGGACACTAATCATCGTGATGCCTTCAAATCCCCGCGCCGCAATCAGAGAGATGCAGGTAAGTGGCTATGCAGAAGATGAAAGCCGGGGGAGCGGAGAGGCTCACAGAGCGAGGCGGTCAGTAACGTAATGGAGCCACCGCGGCTCTCTGGGGTAACCAGGTGAAGCTCCAGCAGCAGGGTAGTGCATTAATTACACCATATGACTGCTTCAAAAAAAAACAACAAAAAAAAACTCATTAATGTAACCACTTAGAATGACTTCTGCTGAGCCTTGAAGTGGTTCACAATTCCCAACTGGGGCTGATCAGATCTGAAGACATTGTTGCTATTGCTCTGCTTCAGCTCTGTGCCAGCATTTTATTTGTTTTATAAAAGTTATTCCTGGGTTCAAAGACTTGGAAACCCTTGTCTTATTTTATTTATTTTTTTGTTAGTTTTTTTTTATGTTTCAGTCTGATACGGTTTGGCAAATCAGAGTGGTTCTGGTGGTCGAGTTGATTTTATAAAAAAAAAAAAAAAACAACAATGAAAACAATCAGTTTGATTTCCCAAAACCACCAGATGCTTATTTTTATAGATTCAACAGTAACTATAAAAACAAAGATTTTTTTTTAAAAAAAAGGATAAATTCTACTGCAAACTACAAATGTAAAGACATCTACACTGTTTTGTCCTACTTTACCATTAAGGCAAGTATCAAAGGAAGCAACAAGACGACAAGAAACAATGAGCTCAAGTTATTTCAGACATAACCCAAATATCACTCCATAGGTAGACTGTACTCACTTCCCTTTAAGACAATGCTCTATGTGTACAGTCCGTAGTGATGTGACTCCACCTCATCCAGCCTGGTAAAACTACCTCCTTGTTCAACGCTTTGCTTCATCCAGAGGGTCTGGACTCCATCGAGAAACGATTGCTTCCTGGAGATTTTAAATTTTACCCAATCACTAACGTTTGTAATGCGTAATGCGCCAGTTCAAAGTTCTACTTTGAAGCTAACCGGACATTGTCTGCGCTGTAAACAAACGTCCTCCACTGTGATGAGGTTAGAACCGATCCAGTCGCGGTGGATGTTAATGTTAATTCAATATTTGGATGCGTGGCCAAGATGGACTGTAGGGCTTCGTTCACTTCCTCCGATGCCTTTGCTAAAACGACAGGCAGACTGCAATTCTGCAACAGCACAGAAAACCCATGTCATCGTTCACAACCTCCCCCTCTGTTTGCTGATTGGCTCAATAGAGAATCTATCAGGAGAATCCAAGTGAATGGGAGAAAACCCAAAGTGTTGATTTTAATCAAGCAGAATAGCACAGGGCGGCGATACCCAGGCCAATCATACATATAAAAATGTGCCTATTTTGTCTGAATAGGAAACACATAAAGTGCATTCCATCCATCCATTTTCTTTCACCCTTGTCCCTAATGGGGTCGGGAGTTGCTGGTGCCGATCTCCAGAGAGGCGGGGTTCACCCTGGTCAAGTCGCCAGTCTGTCACAGGGCAACACAGAAACAAACAGGACAAACAACCATGCACACACACACTCACACCTAGGGAGAATTTGGAAAGACCAATTAACAGTCATGTTTTTGGACTGTGGGAGGAAGCCGGAGAACCCGGAGAGAACCCACGCATGCACAGGGAGAACATGCAAACTCCATGCAGAAAGACCCCAGGCTGGGAATCGAACCCAGAACCTTCTTGCTGCAAGACAACAGTGCTACCAACTGCGCCTATGCAGCCTTCAGTGCATTATGACACCCAGACAAGAGTGTAAGAGGGACAGGTCTAAATTTGGACTGCATTTTCTCTTTTGAACTATGGTTCTCCAACCCAGAAATCCTTAATGAAAATTGCCTTTCGATCCCAATGATCCTGGCTTTATCCCATCTCAATGTAAAACTAAACCACAAACATATCTACACAGTTCAAATTCCCTTTTTCCCATGAATGAAGTCTTTTCAGCTCCTTTGTTTTTTTGTTTTTTTTACCTTCCTTTGGGAAAGCGCAGGATTGGCTGTGACACATGGACCAACCTCCCAGCAGGTAAGAGACCAGCTTCAATGCAGCCACATCGGAACGCGTCAATTCTCAGAAGGAATACGCTTCCTACCTTTTGCTGTCCAAAGGTCACGGCTATCTCTACGCTGTGCACCACTCAGATCAGTAGATGGTCACGCCGCTGCAAGCACCTACGTCTCTCTGCACAAACATCCGCCTGCCACCCCACTATCCCACATGGCCTCCCAGACCCCTCGGTTTGCAAGGGTCTTTTGATCCTGCGGTGCTAAATGCCTGCCAAGGTTACCGTTTACTATCCAGCCAGGATGTATGACGCGGCTTTGCGTGCGTGGGACCAGAACTGAAAGGTGCTCGTGGGTCGAACGGCGACGTGTTCGTGTGCAAACAGGCTGGAGTTAAATCAGACAGTTAGCTCTGCTAGCAACGAGTCTCGATTCATTGAGTGAAGGAGGATGGCATCTATTTGGACCGAACGCCTTAGCGGTTTACAAAGACGTCAGAGTGGGAGAATCACACCGCCCACGAGCTGGAACGGCGAAGAAATATTAGTGCGGCTGTTGGGTGACAGCTCGAGAAGCTAAAAATGCTTCTTTCCTCACTGTAAAAGAAAAAAAGCAAAAATAACTATGCAGAGGACGTGTCTGTCAAGCAGCTTCACTTATGCAGGCGTGTAGAGGAGAGCGCCGGCATCTAAAGTAAACATGTCAGCAGAAAGAGGACTGAGAGGATGAATAACAATAATAATAACAAGTGGAGATTGAATGGTGTTTCACAGCCGTGTCAATTTAAACGATTCATAGCATTTCTAACCGCAGTCAGGGCCAGCTCACGTTCATCGTGACTGAAATTGATTCTGTTGTCCGGTGCTCAGCGGCTGGAAACGGCGCCGTCTCCAATGTCCTGTTCAAAATCTGAAACATTTGAAGTGAGAAAGTAAAGAAACTGCTGTCAAAGCTTAGGAAGAGGTGTTCTATAGACAGAGAACCATTATAAAAATAAACTTATTATAAATGCCTAGTTGTGAAAAGACAAAGATTTTGTGTCGTACTTTACGTTTTCCATGGTAGGAAAATCATGTCGGTCATAATTTTCCCTCTGATTAGGAAGATTCTCCATCTACGTCAACCACCTGCGCTGGACCTGTCAAGTTTGTATCAGTGTTGATGTTACAAACTGCTAGGGGCCGCAACAACAACAACAACAAAAAAAAAAACAAGTCCAAGTGCCACAAATGGCCCTCGGGCCGCACTTTGAACACCAATGCTTATAGATCCTGACTGAAATAAGATCATTGAATCATTTCTTCCAGGTGTGTTGGACCAGAGCAGCGCTTCTCAATTCCAGTCCTCAGGCCCCACCCCGCTCTGCATGTTCTAGATGTACCTCTATTCCAGAACAGCTGATTCAAATGATTGCATGACCATGGAGTGCTACAGAAGCCTGTTAATCACCCACATATTCAATCCAGGTGTGTGGCATAAGGGAAACACCTAAAACATGTAGGGCAGGGGGGCGTGAGGACCAGAATTGAGAAACACTGGACCAGAGGAACCTGGAGTTTGCTAGGTTTCTACCCACAATCTCTTCCTCCAATTTCATTCCCAGGAGCTGGAGCTGCTGTGTGTCTCCTCATAACAACAACACACCGCCTAATGACTGCGTGACTCCAAATGCCTTTGCATCCATTAAAACGGCTCGGCCGCTCTTTGTCCATTTTCCGTCGGATCCGTCCTATTAGCCGCCAGGAGGACGTGGAATCCCGGGCTTATGCATTATGCTCGCACGACTAAAAGCAGCGCTTGTTAGGAAACTGAGATGAGTCACAGCTCAGATAAACATTTCTCCTACTATGCCTTAAAAAAAACAAAAAACAAACACCCAGCTGGTGCCAGCTAACAGTGTCCACACTGGCTCTCTCAAACCATTAAGGTCGTTACCAGCCTGACGTTTTTTTTTTTTACACCAGAGATGTTACCTCAAGTGATGATTCACTGGTTTAATATCGCTAGAAATAAAGTTTACATTAACATCTTTTTTAGGTTTGATCAGCAAACACCTCACACGTGGTTTGAAGTTAATATATATATATTTTCCTGACATGTTGTGTTTGGAATAAGACAATTACAGAAACACAGCACATGTTTTTAATTTGCTCTTAGAGGGAACATGAAGTTGTATCAAATTCCCATGACTTATCGATTGCGATTCTCCTCAGACTTTTTCCTTCTCTCGTTTGGTGGTGATTTCCCCGCCGCTCTCTGTGAGCTCCAGCGTCAGTCAGTCTGCAAAATCTGAGGGAAACCCGTGGAAATATATCACGACATCTAAAATAGAACAGCCTCCGACACCGCCCGAACAGCTCTGTTTGAAAGGTTCAGCAGCAAAATGCTGCAACTGTGGCGTTTTTATGCTGCTTCCAGCACAGTGGCAGACAAAACGCAGAGGCAAGTGTCTCAGAATCCAGAGCTGAAATTCTGCTAAAATTTTATTTAGACGTGTTGAGAAGACACGCAATTTTCGGACAAATCACAGCGACAATATGACGGCAGCAGAGCGCCATGTTCTTGTTTTCTTTCTTTCTCATCAAATTCAGTTCAAACTTCACTGCAGTTTCTCTCTGGCTCTCTGGGAGTTTCAGAAAATCAGCTACTAAACCCTGTTTGTTGGGAAGAAAATGATGCTTCTTCATGAGACTGTCATGGAAAAACAGAGGCTTCTGCAGATCGCTGTGATATGGACTGCTACAGGAGATCCTTCCTCTCATCACCATCTACAACACCTGTGTGAAGAATCTTGAATAACGAGTTACAACGACATAAAGTTCCGCTTTGAGGCAAATAAAACATGTTTCAATTGAACTGATGATCTAAATATTGTCCAGCTCTAAGCATAACATATTTGATGTAAATATGTTGCTTTCATGAGCCACAAAACCCTGAATACTAAATGATTGTGATTCATTATGCAGGTTTAGCTCCCAGGCTGATTGTATTGCTATTTCCCAGTTCCATAAGTTTTGTGTTCGGATCTCAGAAGAACCAGAACAGTTCTACATCTCAGACCCAAACTGGACAGGAAGTGTTCCCAATGACCACAATCCGCTTAGACTCTTACAATTTTTTGTTTTTCTTCTGCTTTTCGGTTCAAACTGCAAGGTTTTAAAAAGAGTTTCACAGATTTATTTATTTTTTATTTATTTTTTTTTTATGAGCTTCTCTCCCCGATTTACAGTTTTCCAACAAATTGACCATCACTCCTGCTTTTCCTCTCTCTTCGTTCAACAGTCATCAATTTATTTGCTTAGCAGCGGGGTAAAAAAAAAAATAATAAAATAATAATAATAATAATAATAATAATAACAAATCAAATCCCGTCCACTATACAATTTAGAAACAAAACTCCTTCATGCAGCAGCTGCGTGTTTGTGCACCATCAACACCTCACTGAAACAAACACACATTCGGACTGATGTGTGTTTCCATCCAGTTTCTTCAGTCTCGGTCCTGCTGTCAGCAACACACAGAGAGAGAGAAAAAACCCCCTCTTTCCTCACATCCAGTTAGACCAAAGCAAATCTTCCCAAAATGCTCATTTTCCTCCATAAAACACAAACCTCTCTCTGTCTATATATAGATATATAAAGACATAAAGGTTCCTGTAGTGATGCGTGGACTCGCACAGGGACTTCCTCCTCCAGCACTCCACGCGTGGCTTCGCACTCACCTGCAGGACACGGTCAGCTCAACTTTGGTGGCGGGTATCGCGGCGGTGAAGGGGTCCGCGTCCCCGATGCGCGCCATGTTCATGGAGGAACCCGCTCGGCTCGGTCCGTCACAAGGAGCCGCTTCGGCATGAGAGGAGAGGAGGGACAAAGAGAGAGGAGATATATATATATATATATATATATAGATAGATATAGATATGTGTTCTGTTTAATTACTTTGATAAAAAATAAATAAAAAAAAACAAATGTTGTAACTAAGCCCAAACGAGACCGGCGTTTTCTTCTGGAAGCGCGGAAATAAAACACCGGAGAGAGAGAGAGAGAGAGAGAGATGGGAGGGGGGAGAAAAACACACACACACACACGCCTACACACACGGACTCGGTGCTGCAGCGCGTCTTTGTGCGCCTCCGAGCTCCGGAGGAGAGAGAGAGAGAGAGAGGGAGGAGGGGAAGGGGGCGGGAGGACGCACGTGCTGACACACAAACACGAGCGCGAGAGCAGAGACGGTAGAAACTCCCCGTATCCATCAGAGCAGCCTGAGGCTGGTGTCTGGGTCCGGGGCCCATCAGACTCAGGGGCCACTGACGTGAAATGTCACTACAAGGTTTTAACTATACTGCAAACATGGCAGTCGTTCAATGAGGTCTGTTTTGTTTTGGGGTTTTTTTTTAAATGATGTTGTTATAAAAACAAATTATTTATGTTTCAGTTATTTAACCCTCCAGGTCAAAGAGCAACACTGAAGAGGAGTTCCCAAAATCACAAACACACACACACACGCACACACACAGTTTAGTGGGGTCAGTGGACACAGCAGGCAAAAAGTTCACTTTAGGAGGGATAAAAATGAAAATGTTGGTAAAGCTGCAGCATGTAATCCCTTTTTTTTTTTTTTACATTTATCGCCATTATGTAATGACACTATAAGATATATATAATATGGAAGAAAGGAAAACCTCTGTTCCTCTGCTGTCTCCCAGTGCAAACTGCAGAAATACACCACTATTTCTGAAACAACCAATCAGAGCCAGAAGGAGGGCCTTAGCGCTGTCAATCACACTCATGTTCTTCAAAACATAGCCTGCTACTAATGCTAAGGCTAGTTCCCCGCCATTAGTACAATCAGCAGCGTAGATTGACAGCTCTAAGACCCTCTTTCAGAAACAACTCTGATTGGTTGTTTCTGAAATGGTGTATTTCTTCAAGTGGTGATAGTAGTTAAGGGTGGAAGTTGAGGAGATTGATTTTTTTCATAGATCATCTGTCTCATATTGTGCTGCTCACAACATGGTGACAGTTTTAACAAATATGAATTATTGTGATGAATTCCTGAAGGCGGAGTTTCAGAAAGAGCAGTAGGTTTTAAAGAGACAGAGACCCAATTTCAAAGCGTTAACTTATGAAATCAAATTTCACTTAAGTTATATTTTACATATAAAGGATTTTTTAACAATTGAAGCTAGCATAGACACCTGATTGTGCTATAAAGCAAAAGTAATTAAGGATTTTAAAAGACCACATGAGGATCCGCATCCCCTGTAGCTTCCTCTTGCATTCTTTAAAAAAAAACACTGAGCTGCTTATCTAAAAAAAAAAAGAGAGAGAAAAAGAAAAACAAAGAGTCAAACTGTGGCCAAATGACAAAAGCCATCTGAGCAAAGCAATTCAATTAACCGGCCCAGCATGAACCAGAGAGGTAATTATAGGAATTTGGGCGCCATCTTGGATTAGTTCGAGGATCCAGACAGACAGTTCACTCAGCAGGTTGAGAACCTGCTTAATTTATCAAATCAGGAGTTTCACTCCCAGCACATGTTGCAGCTCACGCTGCAGTAAAAATGAAAAGAACAAAAACGCAATTTTTCTCAAATAAAATTAATATTTTGGTAACACTAGTGTCTCCAATATTATAAAATGGTTGCTCGATTTATCACTGGTTGCTTTTTTGAAAAAGAAAAAAAAAAAAAAAGTTGCAAGAGAGGTCTGGAAAATAAATATGTAAATACGGCAACCCTATGCTCACACTTGGCCACGCCCCTCAATTGTTATTGGCTCCTCCCACTTTGGTGACATTTGGGGCTTTTCCTCAAAGGGAGCCTCGTTTGACTTTAATGGGGTTTGAACATGAACTGTCGTCATAAGGTCATCCAGACTTTGACTAGACGATTTTAAGATGTTCTTTTTGTCTTTACACTTTCAGAGCAGCGCCCTCTGGCGTGCTTTGGATAATTGTCTTGCCACATAACCCAAGTGTGCTTGAGCTTGAGGTCAAATCCTAACTTTTTTTTTTTAAATCCAAAAGTTAAAATCACTTGTTTAAGGTGAGCACAAACAAGCTGATGAGAATTCAAATCTTTTGTTAAACAGAATCTTTTGCTTTGCAGTGCAGACGCATAATTCCTTGTTTCTTTTCTATTTCATCTGTGCAAACAGTGTACTTCCTGGTGTTGTGGAAGTGTTTTAGTAATTTTTTTTTATCCTACTTTAAATCCCTCTGTTTTTAAGTGCATACTATGTACTAACACATATGTGCTCGGAGCGATTCAATTTCGCATTTGTTCCTGGTTTTCTGTATCTTTCTCGGAAGCCATCAGCTCTGTTTCTCTTTAAGACTCTTCAAAAAGTCATTCCAAGGCTCTTACAGAAGCCTGAGTCTCTCCCCATCTCGCCGGTGTCGAGATGAAAACGAGGTTGTCTTCACCTCCGATTGAGGGAACGCTGACAGCAGGATTGATTTAGGCTTTTCTGTGTGACTCTAAGTTGTCGTGTGACAGGGAGAGATCTTTCTTCCTCTGTCTTCATGTTTGTACGCTAACGGTACTGCCAAAACCCATCTGCCGAGCTGTTCCCAACACTTGTTCATTGAAATAATAATGAGACGGAGTTGAAAAATGTGGAGTAATTGGGAAGTGCACCGGAGACGTGCATGAAAGCTCAAGTTCTTGGCACTTTAAATCGTCTTTTTGTCCTCAGCTGGTGTTTATTTGTTCGGTTCACATTTGGTCTTCGTGTAAGATTCAGCTCCTGAGGACTTTGAATGAAATATGAAACACTTTATTTTATTAACCAAAAGCAGACCGTCAGGCTGCTTCTGAAATCAACGTGGCTGAAGAGCCAAAATGAAAAAATTACTGCTGAGTGCTTCCGTCTTAAGAACAAGTGCCGTATCAGCGGTCCGCAGCGGCTCAGGGAGCCATTCAGAGGTGTTGGATGTGGCCAGTTGCAAAATGAAAGCAGTAAGAGGACTTAGAGAATGCAAAGTCAGACTCCTTCGGGGTGTAGTGATTTGACAAATGTCTGGGGGGGCGTTTCATCGCTTCCTCTATGGCGAAGTCAAATAATTCTTCTTTCTGTTTCAACAAAGCACAGCTTAAAAAGCTTTTTCTCCAATTATCTGCGTGACTATTTTTTTTGCATTTCTAGTGACTTTTGCATATTCGTGACTTTGCTCCCCCGAAACAGATTTCAAATGAGTAGAGCTGCTCCAGCTGTTCCTATAATTGTTGCCTCATCAGTTTCCTTCTTCCAGTCAGAACCTTGCTGCGATAAAGACGCGCATGTCATTTATTCTCCATTAACCAGTGCTCAACTTGCAGGACGTTACTCAAACGTAGATACCAAATCTTTAAAAGGTATACTGATAAAACACACTTTTGGAATGTAAAAGTGGAATAATATTTTTTCTTTTTTTATTTAGGTGCATTTAAATCAGTTTTTGAGGAGAAATGATTAAAATTGAATTGCTGGAAGTCACTTAAGTTAGTTAAATTTCAACCAGTTTCAAAAATATACCTGCCTAAATTAAGCAATAGAGACAATTTTGCTTCCCTGGTTTATCCTCCGTTGTTTATGGTAAAGTAATATAACATCACTGAAGCACTAAGCTTTATAAAATCTATTTTAACAAGTTCACATGTAAACCTGTTCTCACTGACAACCACAGCTTACGTCAGTTACCTGGGAGGGTTGAGAACTTCAGCTAGTTAGTTAGCATGTTTCACTTTAGCATTAGCACCCAACTAGCTAAAGCTAAGAAGGTACAAACTTTTTTTTTTTTACTCCAACACACAGACTTTCCAAAACGACAACTTTCAGAACGGTCCTACGCGTTTTCTAATTTGACTCATTCATTCATATTACAACCCACAGGATACAGTATATACAGCTTACCGTTCTCACAAGGCGCGAGACTTGACAGAACTAAAGATGCTACCTAACTAGCATCTGTAGGATGTCACAAAAATTACAAATGTTACAATTTAACAGTTGCATTACATTCACAAGCTGTGCTAACTGGCTAAGCATCTAATAATTTTGATGGATAAATTATAGCGCCCAAAAAAGTTACGAACCGAATTCAGTAAACCTCAGCTTGACTTTACAAAGAATTTAGAGAAACCTGGAGCCTGGAGTTTTGGGAGTATATATATATGTTTAAATTTATTTGTTCTTTTATAAATGGAAGGAAAGTCTAGAATTAAACACATGCAACCTGGTTGTATTTCACAAAAGGCCTTGTTTTGGTTATTTGTATTGTTTCTTGCCTGACTGAAACACCTGTTAAAAAAAACTCTCTCATTGTTTTAACCGTGTTGTTGATTTCTGTTTGTCCTCGTCAGAATAAATCAAGAAGCCATCCTTTTTAAAGACAAACCGTGTCACGGCCTGATCGCTTCATAAAACCAGCACAACGCAGAAACGTACAGTTTCTCTGGTGTTCTGTTTCCCCTGTCAAGGCCTCTTCAACTCCAGTTTCTGCTGAGGTAGTTCAGCATCTCTCTCTCTCTCTCTCTCTCTCTGTGAGCATCAGGACTGGAGGTAAAATGTGCACATCTCTGCATCTTATGAAAAAGCAGCTTATTCTGTTTTTTTTTGAGGAGAAAAAAAAAAAAAAGAGACAGATATAAATAGACTCGCATCTCAGAAAGATTGCTTGTCATGGCTGAGAACATCAGATGTTTGTGTAATGTGTGTCCGTAAGGGGTGGAGTGCCTTGATAAACAAGATAAATGTGCAACACAACCTGTTTTTGTGGATGTGTTGAGGGAAATGATCCTCCGAAGTGTTTAACCCATCAGGCGGCCGGTGATTGGTGCCGTCTGCTAGACGAAGCTGCAGGTTTATGGAGCAGATCCTGGTGACCTCCTGAGATGTTCATTAAGCTTCAGACTCTGCTGCACATTTTAGAGACAGATTAGCCAGTTTTTTCTCAGATGGGAGGGAAACTCCTAATTATAAAACTGTAAAAAGAAGGTAAAATATATATATATATATTTGAAAATAACTTTAACTTGGCCCAGACCATAAACAAAATCCTAAATATATCTGGTAAAAGCCAAACAATTGAAAGAACAGAGAAGGAAAGAAAATTGCTTAAATTTAAAAGCAGTGAATATTTTTGAATTTATAGTTATTCCCAAAGAGCTGAGAGTATAATATTAGTTGATTCAATTACCAAAATATTTCATCATTCAATTGCTTGAGAAATGTTTCAGAGTTTGTTGTCAAAACTAAAAACACCACCTGGTTTCGCTTTAGGAATGCGCTGATTGCAATGGACTGGCCTGTCGCAGGTCTTTAAGATCTCTGATCTATCGATTCCGATTTTGGCCGATACCAATTTGTTTTATATGTAACTGACTCTGTCGCGTGTTATGAGATCACAATAGACCTGTCATATTCCAATCTTATTTTGCTGAAACACATGAAACAATAATCAGTGCTTTTATGTGTTGTTGACAAAGACTCCAAAGAGATTGAAAAAAGTGGATAGTTTTGTCACAAAAAGTCACAGGAGGGGTTTGAAGAGTTGCTTTGCAGAGATTGATAAGATCGGTTTCACATCAGCCAGTCACCCAAAATGAACACTGAACGATCAGTTTGTACTTATTTGCCTGTATTTTTTTGTTCTCCTGTGTGAAACTAAGTCTTTGTGTTTTTCCCACGTTTTGATATGCAACATCCTTAATTTTAGAGAGGATGAACTTTCTTTTTACCACGACTGACAGTGCAAACAACTTGAACAAAGACCAAATGCAAATATTAACTATGAACCTAAATAACCCTAAGAGTTTACAATCACTGTGCATTAGTGTCACAAGAGTCTGTTTCAAATATATTTTATAGCTTCTTATTTACTTTGATATTGACTTAAGTTCTCTTTTACTTCAAAATTATGAAAGATTTATTGCAAAATAACTTGGCTTATATAAAGCTTTTAAACAAGGATTTAAAGACTGGGATGTTTCATTCCCTTGACTGGAAGTTGAAATCAAGTTAATTATTCATCTCTGGCTCTGTGCGTTTCAGTTAACTCAACAAAATGAAATGTTTACAGTGTCAGTATAGGTACAGTGTCTACTTCTGCTTCACATGTTGTGAGTAGAAGCTGATCAGTGGGGTGTGAGGGATGGTTGGTGATTTTGTTTTTCGGCCTTCTGATGGGTAAAAGAATAAAAATACAAAGTTATTTTGCAGTTCTCGTCCCGGTTGGCAATGTAAATGGTGCTACTGCCACCTTGTGTCCACTTCTTTTACCAGTTCAAACAGAGGAAGAAAACAGAACGCGGCCGTGAAGAAAGATCCAGCCTTCAGACATCAGATTCACATTACTGATCTGTAGCTAGCTTTGGTAGCTTAAAGTTTATTTTCACTGGATTTTTGAAATAAGTGAGTAAATAAGTATAGTACTTTCAGCCCTAATGAAATGCTCGCATCAATCTACTGAGATTGATGTAGCTTTAAAATAAAAAACAGGTCCATGTGCTTCAAATCATCGTCCTTTTGTGGTTTTGTGGTAAATGATGCATCCCAGTAGTAGTAGAATGAAACATCCCAGTAGGTTATGGTGACCTCCAAATATCTCAATAAGGTGAACAACAAAATCTCATTGGTGGTAGGTTGTCTGGACAACAACTGTCACATCCCAAGATCACTGAGATGACTGTTGGGACATGTCAAGCATCATCCGTGACTGTAACCATGGTTTCCCAGTAGAACATAGCCCAAAGCACCACTCTGCCTCCACCAGCGAATGGACCTGAGCCCAAGGTAAATAACACACTCACCCATCTGTGTGATCAGAGAGATTCAGCAGAACAGGTCGGCTTGTTCCATTGGTTTCCGGTCACATGTTTATTGTTGGTGGTTTTTCATGGTGGACAGACAGTTTATTCAAAAGTTGATAAGGAGCCAAGGACAAAATGTCTACATGCCAGTGGCATTCATTTCATTTTTATAGGGTCATATTGTGTTGTATGTCTCAGTCATTTATTGGTGAGATAGATAACATCCTTGTTCCCACGCCTCATGTACGTAACACCGAGAAGGCCAAAAACATGTGGGATTTTATGTCTGTCATACGCAAAGTATGCTGGTAATACACAAGCAACTTAACTTTAAGTTAACAAAAGCAACTTTAAGTTAGTATAAAGTAAATGGATTGCACTAACAAAAAGAAACCAAGTTAAAAGCAAACAACTTACTTCAGTGGTTCCCAAAGATTTTCTGGTCCCCCTATGGATAACAATAAACCTCCCCCCAAAAGACAAAAAAATAAAACAATAAACTGGGCACACACGTCATTCTACCAGACATAAACCTATACACATATTTGGTTTTCAAACTCCACTGAAGTTTATTTCTCACTAACACACCACAAACCATCTTCACAGTGAAACACTTTCGTGTAACCGGTTTGTTTTTCATCCATACCGTTTCCCGCTCCCCCCTGCAATGGCACTGTGCTCCCCAAAGGGGGCGCGCCCCACACTTTGGGAACCACTGCTTTAAGTTAACGCAAATTTAAGTTAGTGCAAATAACTTAGGTTAAGCTTACAACTTAAGTTAAATTTACAGAGTTAGTTTACAGGCAGTAAGTTAAGTAAAGTGTATGTAAATGAACCAGACGTCCATCAGATGACAGATTGTTTTCATCCAATCGGTGTATTCTTGGGATCATAAAGAACCAATCACAATGAACAAGTTAAAATACTCCAGGAAGTGACAGAAACAAAACTGTAGGATTTAAGAAAATTTGTGAGAATATATAAATACATAGTTTTTTACATTTTGTGCGAACCTTCGTATCTGTTGATATTGTTACAGTTGACAATACAGGCCGTTTCTATTTTGTGTAAATTTGTGTAAATACACAAAATAGAAACGGCCTTTATTGTCAACTGTAACAATGGATCCGTGAATATATCCAGGTTACAAACCTTTACGACAACACTTTGAGAAATAAAATATTATACCAAGTTATACAAGATGTTTGATGTGTTTTTAAGCCTTAAATTAAGCAAGCAGAAAAGACACATTCTTTGGTGTTTTTGACAGATGGCATTTATTCTCATCAGGCATCTGACATTCGAATCGCTACAGTTTGCCATTTGGGGAATGGCTACTAAACCTGTACTTAAGGAACGAAAAGCAGAATAAAATAAGAATGGAAAAAAACTGTAGTTGGAGGGAAAACTCCTGCTAATGCTGCCTGTTGGTCTTCCTGCTAAGTCTGGTCCTCTTGGTTCTGCTGTGAGACCGGATTTAGATCAGCGGTCTCACAATGCCAACATTCAGTTACATTTTTATTTATGCAAGTTTCACAAACATCAGATATGAAATGCAACAATTCATACAGCTGCTTTTCCACCGAACATTCATAAGTAAAGGCTCACAGTTGAGACAGACGGAGAGATTACAACAGAGGGACCAGAAGTCTTCAACCACAAGGATCAGAACTGGGAGAGATGAAAGAGACAGACTGAAATACGATGGCGTGTTGGGGCCTTTGTAGATGAGACGGGGGAAAAAAAGGAAATTTCTGCCAAAAAAAAATCTCAACCCCATCTAGAAAAACATTTCTGAGCATGAGAAGTCAAAAAATGGCAAAGAAATTCAGAAATTTGGATTAATCTCCAAATTTTTCTAGAAAAAAGCCTAAAACGTTTCGACTTTCGAAAGGAAGACAATTACTTGTGTTTTCTGGAAAATTTCTGATTAACCTCAACATTTTTTTAAATTTTCAAAAAAAACGTAAAAATTTCAACTTTTTAATCTCAGAAGTTTCACCTTGTTTTTTCAAGAAAATGTCTGAGATTAAACTCAGAACTTCATTTTTTTTTTTGCAGCAAATGTTAACATTTTGAAACTCAAATGCCCTTTTCTTTTTGTTGTTTTTAATTTTTGAGAATCTCTATATTTAAGAGTTTTTTTTTTCCCAACAAAGCTTTTACTTTTGAAACAAATTTCTTTGTATTTCTGGGAAAATTTCTGAAGTTAATCTAAAAATTTCTGAGTTTTTTGGGAGTAATTTGCTATTTTTTTTTCTCTCTACAGTGGCCATAACATGCCATCGTACTGAAGACCTCTCTTCTCCTTACGAAAACAAAAACATACAATTAAGTATCTACAGAAAGTGGGGCCATGATATCAGGTGGAGCTCACCGGTAGCAACGAGACGACCATTCATAAGGCTAAAGAAAGTCAGCAGGAAGGGGACAGAAATCTAGTAGTGCATGGTTCACAGATTGTCACACAATGACACAAGAACAGGTGGCGTGTTTATAGTTTAAACCTGTTCATATTTAATGATTACATTAGCCTCAAAGCTTAACTGTGTTACTGTTGTTTTTTTTTTTCTTTACAAGTGCTCAAGTGTTAAAGGAATAGTTCCACAAAGTTGAAGAAGATTTTCACTCTTCTCCTTACATTAAGAGGCTAAAACTAAGAGCTTCGCCCTTTAAAAGGTCTGCAGTTTACTTAGAGACGCTCAGAAAAATGAGGGGCTGACTGGAACTGGGTGATTCTGGATGCTGCAAAAATGAGAGAAGACTCAAAGTTAGCCGTTTTTCAAATAGTAGATTTTCTCAAGGATATATCCACGGAGACTGGTTTTAAAAATGCTAGCTAAGTTAACGGTGCTGTTGCTAATGCATGACGTTAAGTCCAGTTTAAAATGATTTTGATTTTTGTTTTGCTCTTTGTTACAAGAAAGAAACAAAGACAAAACCCCCCCCCAAAACAAACGTTGTTTTGTACGTTCTAGTTTTGCAGTCTTTACAGAAGAAATTGGAGTTAGCTAAAATCTGGACCGGCAGATCGAAGCTTTAGAAAAATTTAAGACTTAAAATTGGCCACAAACCTCAGAATTTTTTCGATGGGGAAGCATTCTGTAAAAATGGGATTTAAAAAAAAAGGAAGAAAAAGAAACAACCAAAGAAATCGATGCACAAAATCCTGAAAATTCCAAAATTGTACAAGACATGATGACTTGTTTTAAATTAAACAAGTCATTGTTTAATTTAAAACAACAATGAACTTGCTCATATTTAATGATTACATTAGCCTCAAAGCTGAACTGTGTTACTGTTGTTTTTTTGTTTTTACAAGTGCTCAAGTGTTAAAGGAATAGTTCCTTTAACACTTGAGGAACTATTAACTATTAACTTAATAAGTTACGTTTTTTAACTTAACTTATTTTTAAGTTAAAAAATAAGCAAGAAAGTTATTTTTTTTTAATAACTTTAAAAAAAAGGTTGATGGAGCTTCAGTTATCATTCATATTAGTGGTAACATCTTAACTTTGCATAAGTTGCACGGATTTGCTTGGTGGACTAAAGCTGCTACCCAACAGCAAAGCTGAGATGAAACAGTGTCCTGTTAGCTTCCCCTCAGGAATGGCGATGTGAGAAGTTGGTTCTGATGTGGAAGAAATCTACTAAATGAACTAAAAAGTGATCGCTATCAACTGTAAATCTACCAAATTTTCCTCCTACAACAGTCTTCCTATGAGTTCTTCCCAAATCTGAGAACAGTCTTTTGTTTCTGGGTAAGAGTTCATCCATTTTGTCTCCTGGAACAAGATTTACTATGCTGAGCTGATCAGTTACTCTAGAACCTGTATCGTTGTGTCTATTCTCGAAGTACAAGCTTCTATGATTACTCTTCTACGGCACAAGCAGAAAAGGTGTTTTTCCTTGAAACTGTAATTGAGAACGGACAGAGTTAGAGTCTATGGCACGTTTCCACAGCATGGCATGGTGCAGTTCATGCTTGGGTTTTCTCTGCGGTTCAGAATCCTCTCGATGCAGGCGGGGATCAGCTGCTCGTCTCTGCACCGTCTCAGACTCAGTAACTCCCTTCGAGAGTGTGTGTCAGCGGACACTTTCGAGATTTGGAATGAACACGTTATTTCAATCAGGAGAAACTCACAATGCTGCAGTTCGTACAGCGGAAAACCTAAAACGAAGCCATCCCGAACATTGAAATGAAAAAAATACCTTGAGAGATCTGAACGAGTTTGGGCTGAGTCAACGATCGTATGGCCAAGACAGTGAGCATATTCAGAGTCAGCGCTGGGTTAAGATGTTTAAGGGCAAAGTGCAAGAGCAGCAGCGTCACAGAATGCAGTTACATCCTTCTAGAGTCAACAGAGGCAGGTGGCACTGCGCTCAGTTACTGGCCACCTCGTCTGCATTGTCCACGCCCTCTAAGGTGCTGTCCAGTCCGCCGCGGGCGCGCCAGATCTTCACTGTGCGGTCGCTATGACGCAAGAAAGCAAATGAGCATAAATGGAGTTAAAAAATTCAGACAAATGGAAAGAATGCTAAAGTTCATGTTAACCTGCTACAGCTCCAAGTCTTGTCTTTTGTCATAAAACCACAAAAAAAAAAAGGTCTTGTCTACTAGGTCTACTTAATCAGTGGATGTGGTGTAACTACCATTTTTATGTTTGAAGCGGTAAAAACGAACAAAACTGAATTTGGAATTCTGACAGGAAAAATTAGAGGTTTTTCACCTCTTCTGACCTCACAATCCAATATGGCTTCCTTAATGTAACACACAGTTTATCATACACTCAGACCTATATAAACACCTTAAGCTAACATGTTGCAACAGTATTTGCATGAAATGCTGAGAAATCTCTGTTAGCTTGCAGACCGGCTAACAGCTGAGCTAATTTTTCACCCTGTAGCATTTTAGATAACTTTATAATAATAACATTGAAATATATGCAACAAGTTCGTGAGTTGGATGCTGTAACATGAAACTAATTATTGTTTGACTTTTTTTCCCATCCCTCACTCTGTAGCTCTACAGTTTCAGATGTTAAAAAAGTGATTAAAAATTGAAGCAATCAAAAGTATCAGAATGTAAAATGGACCAGTTTGTATGTAATACAAACTCTTTCACAGAAAATTGACTCTCTAAGCTCACTGCAGCCAAAGCAAGTGTTGGAGTGAGTTTGTGTGTGTGTGTGTGTATGCTGGACTTACTCAGAGGCTGTAAACAGGTGGCTGCTGTTTGCAGCGATGCTGTTTATGGGGCTCTCATGACCCTTGAGCTCCCCCAGAGGCCCCAGTGTGTCTGTGTGCCAGAGCTTGAGCACCCCTCCTCTGCAGCCACTCAGCAGGGCCGGGGAGCTGGGGACGATGCCCAGGGCGCAAACCCAGTCACGGTGAGCATTTGGGACTTGCTATGAATGACAATGACACATTTTATTATTCTAATGGTGAAATTCATAATAACAGCATTCAGGCAGCTATCTTAAAGTAGCCTCTTGAACAGATTGTTGGAGGGATTGGCATTGTGTACCTGCAGCAAGTCTTTGCGATCCAGATCCCACTTTTTGATTCCGTTGTCACGGGAACCACTAAAGAAAATGTCCCCCTGGACCACCAGTGACTCGATACCATCATAGTGGGGAGGCTCAAAGTTGTGCGTAGGGCTGACACTCCCCAGAGAGCCTTCACTTACATCGAACAACTGCAACAGCAACAGACGTCTGAACAACTGGCTACTTCTATTAGATTTTTCTATCAAATGCTAGTTGTCAGAAAGAAAACAAATGGCCATCAGAAGGCTGAGTCAGACTGTATTATGTTACAAGCAAAGAAACCCACCTTAATGTAATGATCCTTGGACCCAGTGATCACCAGATCTTGGTTGTTTCCAGACTGATCCACAGTCAGACACATGACAGGACCCAGGTGGCCCGTTAGCTTTCCGGTGGAAACGAATCTGAGCAAAAATTATACGTATTGCCACTTAACTGTTCCTCCCAGAACCACAAAGAGACAGCCAACAGGAAACCTGATTACATTATTATTCATCATATAACAAAGGGGAAAATGTCACCAACGCAGCAGGAGGTTTATACACCACATTTTGTAAAACGTAGCTCGTTCCTAAAGTTCAGACAACAAGTTTGGCTGTTTGCTCCCAGAAAATGACAGCATATTTCCATCTTGTGTTGTTTTGCTCATCCAAGGTGACGGCTATTAACAGATTTATTTTCCAACAATGGATAAGCAGGCAATCCATCAAAGCCTACAGCAGGCAGCTGACAGTAACTGATGGAGGCTGAAGATTGGATTCTGTCTGGTTTTCAGTCTGAATTAAGTTGTTTAAGCAGTGAAAACAATCAAACTTCCAAGTCACTTAAACATCTCCATGTTTTGTCACCCTACGACTTGAAACTATAGAGTACTTTGTTGGGATTCTGTATTACAGACCAACAGAGAATGTATAATTGAAGTGGTTAGAAACTGACACCAATCATAATTTTTGGAAAGAAAATCTAAAAAATGTGACATTTGTATTAAGAAAACTTTACGATTCCAGGTGCAAGTCTTTTGGGGTGCGTCTCGTCTACAGAAGGAAATTATTTGATCCTCAAAACAATGTGTTCAAACAAGTGCTTATTTTTCTTGACAAGTCTGTCAAGAAAACTAAAAAACACAAAATATACGAGATTAAATAGTCCAGCCAACTTGAAATTTAAGAACTGGGATTATTTTACTAAAGGTCAAATTAGACTTTTACAAAATAAATGTAAAACATTTTAAGGACTTCAAATAGGTGATACGCAAATGCATGTGGACATCCTGAGAAAGTAATTCAACATACATCAGTGGATTAGAAGAGAAGCATAAAGGCAGCCTACCTCCTCAGATCCCACACCCGAACTGAGTTTCCAGCAGCAGCATATAGGACCATTCCATTGGGATTGAGAGCAATTTGATTGATCTGGTTTTCCCCTGAAGGGATGGTGACCGTGCGACTGGTGTTAGATGCACAGATATCCCCAATGTTGACCTGACCAGAGGACCTGGACACAGAGATGAGAACTGATGAATATCTGTGACCAGAAAATGTTAAGCTCACTGATCAGGTTCTATCATATTTCGCTCCAACCTTCTTCCATGGGATTGTCATGTGAGACGGTTGATATTAAATTCAACTCAGAAATACTTTATTAATCCCAAGGCTAAATTAAATGTTGCTCTAACTCATATTAGCCAAGTTTCTTGGATAATTTCTTAACACCTTTTGCTGGCAAACATGTTCAAATTTTTTCAAGCAGCACAAGGGACAGTGGTGGACACCGCTGACTAAAAAGATATCTGCACTAACCCTAAAACACTAATCATAAACCTTAGCTCCACCAACACTAAACGGCAATGTTGACATAGTATTTTGCAGAAGCTAAATTGAACCATTTCTCATGACGAGAATGTGAGAAGACGCTCAAAACAATTCAAATGTGAATTTATGCATGTATTCATTTGTTTGTTATATACTTCATGCCATTTGCTTAATAATGTTTTGCCCAGGAAAAAAAAGATAGAGGAGGGGAAACAAAACTGCTGAGTTTTCATCCATTTTAAAATAAGAAGATGAAAGTAAAAGTCTATCTACTTGAAACCATTGTAAGCAGTTGATAACCGAGATTTCAGTAGATGTTAAACTTTCTTCAGCTGAATGTAAATTAGTCTTGTAATTTATCTGGAAATTTTTTATTTAGGGGAAGCTCACTGCACTAAATGTTTTCAAAGTTAGCTCTACTATTGGCACATTAGCAGAAATTGAACACACTGACCATCCTGCTTACGTTAGAGTTCTGATGCATTTGGCCGAGTCCCTGATGTCCCACACTTTGATGTACGAAGTGGAGACGGTGAAGACTAGACTGGAGCTGTAGCGGACCGACACCACGTTGTTAGGGTGGCCTCCCAGGGACATTATCTCCTGACCCGTCACCAGGTTCCACACTTTACAGGTCCGGTCTGCAAGAGGATCCAAATCTGTTAATGCTGCCACCGTTTTAGTTCACCAGAACTACAAGATTTAAAAAACAAGAATGCAGCAAATAGTGACGTTAACACTGTTAAATGATCGAAACATTCAACTCTTTCACCATTAAAAATTAGTGTGGAAAAGAGTGAGTTGATCCATAATAACACACGTCTCTTTTCATTATGTTGAAAAGCCTCTTCGGGATGAGAATTTTCCTTTTACACAGAAAGTTATTTTTTTTCATTACTTCATTTATCCGCAGCCTTCAGCCCTGTCAGTCTTTATATAACAGCTTAACAAGGAGTCAAGCACTAATAAACGAACAGGGGAATAACATGGAGACATGAATGGAGTCTTGATGAGAGAGAGATGTGACGGCTACAACCAAGAGGAGTGAGAACTGGAAGCATTAACCTTTGGAGCCGGTGAACAAAAGGTCGTCGGTGCAGTCTACACACAGCACGGCTTTGTTATGTCCCTCCGCCACGTGAACGCACTGCAACGTCGCAGAGCGGCTGCTCTTAGTGGACGGCACTGGGTTAATAACGCCCCTGGAAAACACATACGCACATCACTATAGCAATCAGCTAACTAGTCACCGTGTAGCCCAATTATCAGAGAGGAGAAGAGAAAGGAAACACACCCAAAACCATGCAAGGTACCGAGCTCTCAGAGCCAATTAACACACAACTGGAGTACAAATCTTTGCTGTGCTGAGAGGAAAAAACGATTGAAACACACCTAAGCAGAACAAGATAAATGACGTTAATTGCATTAGCTGGTTTAGTGTGGGTCACTGTGACAGAAGGAAACCCCAAAGAGGGCAGTCTATGTTCAAAATCCACCTGTAGTGATGGATCAAAGGGTCAAACTTTAATAGATATTTACATTGAAAAAAAAAGGTGGTACTTTTGTGGGTTGATGGAGAAGGGAAGGAAGAAGGTGGAGGATTCTGTTGGAGAACAGGGTGGGGCATTCGTGCATCCTGGAAAGGAAGAGAGAGTCCAGCATTCCTGAGACGTGATTGGCTGCTGGTTTACACAGCAACAAATTCAGTTTCCTTAAGGTTTGTGACATCATGGTGGCAGCCACACTGCACTCCATGTCAAAATTAGGAAGCAACTTTAGCTTTCTGTCCTGCCTCATAATGCCTACTTCATAATTTGTTATGCAGCACACTTATGTTACATTTGACTTGATGTTTGCACACGCCAGTAAAATTTGTTATACACATTCACAATTAAATGGGAAATTAGGCACCAAAGAGTTGTAAAGGTCAGCAACACTTCCTAGTTCAGCTGCTGCATCATTGAAGGGTGTGCAAATCTGTTTACACTCAGGAGGAAAGAGTAGGAAGACTGTAGCAGAGAGACACATGAAACAATAACATCACTTCTAGGATGGGCTCTCAGCCAGCAGTGTCTCTCTACAACACACTTCATGTTTTATTTAAGGTAAATGAGGCAGCGGGAGGGGAGTCTGGGTCCAGCAAAACATAAATCCATCTTGCATATCTGAATGGTGGTCTGCAACGTCTCAGGATCTTATCCAATGTTTTCAGATGTGAAATGAAAATTGGAAACCTATCCAAAAGCTATCTCAAGCTCTAATGTTTGTTGCACACTAAGAAAATTATTAATGATGACAAATAAGAAGATTTGCCATATGAAATGCCAGCGATAGCTTCAGGCTGGTGCCAGTGTAAATGTCATGTTGTAGTCTGGAGGCTTTTTTTTTGGTTGGTGTCCTGCTAGCTTAGTGGTCAAAACACAAACTGTTTAACCGCTTCTGTTCCACGGCAGGAACCTCAGGAGTAGTTATTTATATCCGTGTTATTATTGGATCACCTTTCTAGAAGTCAGAAAATATTGAATCAAAATATTTATAAAGGGGCAGTATTACGTAATTTTATAGACACATTAGTGTCATTTTATAGCACAATGAAGTAACTATGTTGAAATGGTTGTTAAAAAATGATACAGATTTCAAATATGACTTAGAAGAAATATTACTTTGTAATTTAATTTAACACCTTGAAATTGGGCCTCTGTCTCTTTAAAAAAAACTCCCATCCTTTATGAAACCTTGCCTTCCGGAAGTCACATGGCTCCTCTATTAACCCCTTAACAACGTTTTTACCAGAGTTGCACTGATAATTTGCTCCTATGATGAGCTCAGCAGATGCTCTGTTCCACCAGGTGTTTGCTAATTGCTGCTGGCTAGTCTGAAGGAGCTGAGAGGGGGAGAGGCGCTCTGTGAGGTGGAACCTCGGAATCTTGGAAACTGCAGCTCATAGGAGGAGCTTCGTCCAGGAAGGCGGAGCTAGGTCGACCCAGGCGTTTTACACAGCTGAATGGTTGCTGCAGGAGATTAAAGGATTTCTCAAAGATATATGAAAGAATCAAAGCAACACTACAGGTGAGTATAACATGATGTAAAGCTACAAAAGATTTACTTAATTGTACACAATATTGGCCCTTCAGTAGGGAGTTAGTTTCAATGGATTTTATTTTGGGGTGTCAGATTAGACGAGATTTGATGCAGGTCTGTATAATTTTCTTCCATTTTGAAGCTATGGACTACTTTGTGATGGTTCGAATGTTTAAAAAGAAAGCAAGACTCATAAAACTGAATTCATAACAAAATATAGATCCAAGGAGCATCAGATGCAGAGGGATAGGCCAAAGTCAGAGCCAGCAGGAATGAAAAGAGTCATTATGACTCAAGGAAGAGTCATAACTTCAAGGTTAGGGAGCAAAATCATGTTGAGTTCAGAGCACAACTGGTTTAGAAAACGCTTCATGCTTCTCGACAGCAGAAAATTGACAGGAGTATTAGTAGAGTTAAGGTACTGTAGCTTCACCTTCTTACAGCTTTCCAGCCAAAAGGCCGGCAACAAGCTCTTACTGTTTATTCTCCTTGACCTTTGCCCTGTCAGCCGCTGCTTGTGCCTTGTCATAGGTCTTCCTGCGAGAGAGTGGGGACGGCTCTGGGGTTCGCTTCTCCAAACCTGACACAGTTCTGGAGCCAGAGCTGAGTGTTCGGTTGGACCAATTGTTCAAAAACACAAACAAGAATATTTACAAAGCAGCAGTTGGGACACTTCAATCCAAACAAAATGCCGTAGAGATGGAGCATGCAGCAGAAACACAGTTACCTGGTACTGTAAGGCCCAATAGAGGGGGTGTTCCTTGCCAAGCCCATGTTTACTAATGAAGACACTTCAGGTTTTTGTTATGCTCTAGCAGTTAAAAGTGTAAAAACAATAGGCCTTCGTAGCGCTTTGCTGCTCGCGCCTAACTAGTGTTGTGAAGTAAATGTGCAGCTGGTTTGAAGCAGGGATTTTTATAAAAAAGGAGAAAGCAGTCTGGTTAGTATTTTTACAAGAGATGCACCGAGAGATAAGTTGGTGTTTTCACACCTGATAGTCAGCCAGATTTGGTTTGAGTGGCTACCAAAATTGCAACATTTGTTACATTTCCAACTGGTGTGTTTCTCTTTCATTCCGCACTGCATTAAATGATCCTTTTAAAAAACCTGCTCCCCTCCTCGCCTGTGTTGGTGCTGCACCAAGAAGCACTGAATAAAACGAAGAAGACACAGAGCACAACTTCCTTCTTCATAAACATAAACAAAAATGGCGTACTGTCAGATTTTAGCGGTTGTAGCATTTCTCTTTTGTCTTTGGCAAAAAGACCACCAGCCATTTTCCCTGCGAGCACTAGTTTATTTTAGTTGTATTTACCCAGAATGCCCTGCACTGTAGTCCACTTCCTGCTTATGGAGCGGAGAAGTCTTGTATTATGTCACTTTCTGTATCAGTGAGGTGCTTAAAAATAAAGTTAAAGAAAAAAAAAGAAAAAAACCACACAGCACAGAAAATACACAAAAGGATTGCTGTTGGTAATGCTAAGTATGCTAAATGCTAATAAAAACAACTTAAGACAAAATATCTAAGATGTCAAGAATTTAATATCTTTGTTTTCAAATATTATTCAAACCCAGAGTGGTGGCAAGCCTCTGCTCCTAATAAAAAATAATTATTGATCATGTAATTGAAGAGATGACAAACTAAAACATAAGTTGTTAAATATTTTTAAGTGGTCTTACAATAAATGTCGTGACAATTGGACACATTACGTCACCAGGTTATTGTGTATTTTCAGCTCTGCCCTGTATTGGAAATCAACTTGAAAATCTCTGACCAGTGCATCTCTATTTTCAGTTCTGATACGGCCATAAAGAGCTTGCTTTTGCATGGGACTTCAAGAAAGCCATGCACTTTTTTGATTTATAAATCTTTTCATGCTTTTATATCTGCTGGGCTAACAGGTGGTGTTTTAAAAAAGAAAAAAAAGACAACCAAACTAATAAAGCCACAGTCTCCACCATGCAGCAGCATAGAAAACTGTAGAGGTGAACCTGTGTGTGGAAGAGCGCTGGGCTTGGACTTACATGCTGCCCATTTTAGAGGAAAAGCCAGGGGAAAGAGCTGTGTAGTCTCTGACTGATGGGCCCGACAAGTCCATGTCCACTCCACCTCCATCTGGGGTTTCAGCCAAAGACAACATGGGGCCGGAGAAGTCGGTGGGCGCATCACCGGCCGATTCACTGTTTGCATACAGAAGCTCCATCTGAGTGGTGGTCCTCCTGCGGGCCTGCGTGGAAAAATCCACCCAAAAAAATTAACCCCAGGTAACATTTATAATCAATCAGACATTATGACTATAATTGAAATGCACCTTGCTCCTTGTTTTGGACTCCCCACAAAGTTTCATAAGGTCCGATGCCAATGTGCTACAGAGGAAACAGAATACGCATCAAGAAATGAACTTAAGGTTCACTGCAAGAAAAGCGAAAAAGGAACTCATACAAAATAAACCAGGAGAAACTCCAACATCAAAAATCAATTACAGCACACACTGCCACAACAATGTAAAATAGAAAAAACATGAGAGACATGACAACCCTCAAAATAACCCACAATAATAAAAGCATCTTTAAAGAAAAAAGCAAGAAGCTGTTTTCCTTGAAGCATTAACTCACGTTCCTTCTGCTGAGGGACTCTGGGCTGACTCATCGCTGCTGCTATCATCCCCATTTTCTGTCAAATGAGATCAGTGAAGAACATCAGAGCTCAGTGATAACCATCATCAACTGTGATGACAATCTTTCTTGGTAAAAATGAGATTCCTGCTCATCTTCATTAACATTGCATTACTTATCGAGTTTTCATATCCCATTTTATCTGCTTCTTTTGTTGCAGCTGTTGAATTAGGCTTCTAAGCATCTCAGCAGATTAGATTATGAGAAAAGTTCATTCATTTCAGTACTTCAAGAGTAAAACTTGTTGCACAGATTCATTATGCACATAGCGATATATTTCAAGTGTTCATTTCTGTTGACTTTGTGGATTATGCTTCTAATCTAGGCCCAAAATCTGAATATTACCAATTTTTGAAAACCCTAAGAAATCTTAGGGCCAGTCATGTTGAGGACTAGTGACAACTTGGTAGCTGCCCAGCAGAGAATAACAGACAACTTCAACAAGGACGGAAATCACAAAACATCCTGAAAATGTTCAAGTCACTCAAGGTAACTCAGAAAAATTGCTTTCATAGGTGATTGTTCCTTCTGGTATTGGATGTTGCTCACTAGTCTTACTGGATATGATGTCATCAGCTCAGTTGTTGTTAAACAATAAACATAACACCCCCAGGAAGATTGTTACAATATCTGGTGATTGTAACAATGCCTCAGTCTTTGCCACACTTTCAACATTTCAAACGTTTGTCAGCTGCTTTATTAGGGAAAGTAAGATATTGGATTTGTTTCATGCAAATCTCAAGGATTCAAGCATCTCCAAAGCGAGACCTCTTTCTAGCAAATAAAATTACACACTTCTGTGTCTTTACTTGTAATGTAAGGCCCTTGTTCAGAGGTAATGAAAAGAAGAAGGAGGTCAAGGGAAGCTGAAGAAACCCAGTAGGGTTGTTTTGAGGCTACAGATTGGGATACCCTGTGCCAGCCACATGGAGAGGACAACACCATGACTTAGTGTGTGACTATCCAAAATTCTGTCTGGATAACACCCTCCACACTAGAACAGTGAGATAATTTCCCAATAACAAACAATACGACAAACCAGATGTTGTAACATTTTACTTCTGTCTGGGATTAATAGAATATTTCCGAATTGATAAAGGTACCTGTTAAAAATACGCACAAACAACAGAAATATCAGCAGCTTTCACAGGTTAATGAAGCAAAGCACAGTCAACAGTTTGGAGGGGTTGTGGACGGCGGATGGAGTCAGTGCTTCAGGAAAACACCACACACAGATGTATCTGAGAAATGGGCCTCAACAGTCACCTTCCTTGTGACAACACTAGCAGCTTTCACTGCACCGTAGCAGTGGCACAGCCATCCATTCATCGTCTATCGTTTCATCCTGGCAGGCTCATGAAGTGACCCCAAACAAGTACAGGTAGCATGTTCTGTATAGTACATAGACATACATTCAGCAGGCCGACATTTCTATATTACAAATGTAGTTTTAAAATTGTTTGTATGCAAAACAATTTCTGGTAAACCGAAATTTTGATTTTGATTTCATACGAATCATTAATTTTTGTCACCTTCCAAAAATAATGGCCTAAATCATTTTTTTCCTAAAGTTGTCTGGGCAAAAAAAAATAAAAAATCACCTCTTTCTTGCCAACAGATATATTTATGCCATAATAATAATAAAAAATCACTTTTAGAAAAAATGATTAAGGCCAATCTTTTAGGAAGGTGACATTATTAACAGCAGTAATGCTTGAAATATATCACTCTTATTACAATGAATTTAAGATCTGAAATAAAATTTTTTTACTGAAATAAATCAACTTTTAATAATATTTTAATTTATTGAGATGTACCAGCAAAATGTGGAAAGAAAAGAAATAATCGCCATGTTTTTTTTGACAGTCAACCTTGTTACTTGCTGGATCCACTGGGATCAATGAGCAGGAAAAGATGTGAGGTCGCGGGTCAGCGTGTGACCCGGTGTGTGAGGGCTGGGATGGAGGTAAGAGGTCAGAAAGGTTATGAGTGTGAGAAATTATTAGGCTGTCTCTCCTGTTCAGACCGGAGAGATCTGAAACGATCCATGTAGTTATTCCTGTAAAAAGTGTGTGTACAGGGGTTAGCAGGTGCTAAAGCATGGAGGCTGTAGCACATATCAGCTGGAAGGGAGACGGAGGGAGGAGGAGTGTTTCTGAATTAAGGAACAGGGGGAGGAGGGTCAGCTGGCAACTGTAGGGAAGCTTGGCTGCACTGCACCTCATGCACCTGCTTCTGTTAAGTTTAGTTAGTTCAAACAAAGTGCCAAAAATAGGAACCATGCATTCATAAGGGTCATTAGGGTCTAATGTGATTTCACTTACCAACTGGGAAGTTACCTAGCTCTGTGAAAACATGAGAAAGCAAAAAGGAAAAACATGGGGGAAAACAAAAGTGCACAAATCAAAAAGCAATCCCCCAGTAAAAAACAAAAGGAAAATTCAGGAGTAAAAGTGGCTAGACTAAATACAGCATACTACTGAACAGGCTGGCAAAATACAAACATGAAAAAAAACAACAGGTAGAGCAGTGCAGAAATGTTTTTTTCTGCTGTAGTATCAGTAGTAAATATAGAAACTAATAAGGCCAGCTTCTGTTCAGCAGATGGCAACAGGCAAGAGCATCTCTCCAATGGTTCAAACATGCAGCTGACCAGCAACCCAATCCTCTTCCTGAAAGCACAAAAGCCTTTCTAAAACTAAACTGAGAAATGAACAAACGTGTCAGTATCCTACTTTCTAAGATGAAATTGGAGACCGTCAGATTAAAGGTGAGGATTTGTTGTACCTTGCAGAGCGTTTCCCAGCAGCGCGTCCAGCTCCGGGTTGAACTCGGCCTTCTCCTTCAGCATGTGAAACAGCAGCTGGTTCTGTGTGGCGCTGGTGATTTCAGTCTGCTTCAGGCGGCCCTCCATCACCTTCACCTGAGACTCCCGCTGAGCCGCCTGCAGACCCTGAAAAGGTCATACCCTTTACATTAACCACCAGTTTTTATTTACCCTTAAAAAACATAAAAACCTATTGATTTGTCTTTAGAAATCACTGGTTCTATCGTAGGCACACATTGTATCCAGCTAAATTGTAAATCTATAAACTAACTGGATGACTTCTCTTGTTAGTTGAAGATCTAAAAAACTTCTTCAATGACTAAAGAGCACTTATGCTCTTCAAGTCCCAAATGCCTGAAAATCTCCACCAGCATATGCAAAATTATAGGCCATAAAGCATATTGGCCTAATACATTATAATGCTTGAATGTCTTAAATCACCACATTAAATCAACTATTTTTACATGTAGTTACTGCTAACAGAGCGGTATTGGTGTCTCCTGTTAAGGTGAGGAGTGGTACCTTGTTAATTGCCATGGACATGAAATGATCCAGTAGAAAACGAGCTTCAACCAGAGTGCAAGAACCAATAACAGCAGAGACATCCACTGTGTCACCCTCCTCCTGGAAAAAAAAAACTTAGTCACTAATTATTTTTATTATTTTGAATTTGGCATAATAAAGCCTCCCATGTAGACATTAAAGCTATTTGAAAACCTTGACTTGACTCCTCCAAACGTACTTCAGGGCCTGCAGTCCTCCTTACCTTGGTTTCCTCCATTTGCATGATGTTGGCCTGACAGTCGGCGATGCTGTCATTAATGTAATCAATGTTGGCGGTCAGCGCATCCACTTCCTCGTTGAGAGGGAGCACGGTCTTCTCTGCCTCCAGACCCTCTCTCAACAACCGGTCCCGCTTCCTGATCACCTTCTCCTTCCGCTTCGTCAGCTCCTCTCGTTGCTGTGTTGAAAAAAGCAACAACGGTTATTTAAGTCTCTTCATAGAACAACTTCTGAATGTGATCAGTGCTGAAATTAATGGGGAAGAGCAGAAATGAAAGATATCAGATGATTCAGCTGTTTGTTTTTTACCTTTCATTCCATTTTTAAACCATAATGCACTAAGCTTTAGTTTTGCTAGCGCTAAAGCATTTTCAAGGTTAGCCAATGTGCAAATTAGCAGAGTGTTAAAATGTTTTAAGCCTTTTTTCTGCTACACGGGACTGAAAACAAGAATTTTACAAAATTCACATGAATCAGTCTGGCCATTAAAAATAGCAGAACTTTAAGTTCCGATGTGCCTTGAGTTGTCACCATGTTGTTGGCAACAATTTTTTGAAAACAAAGATTAACATACCAAATGTATTTAATCATATGCTTTAAAAAGATAAATTAATAGGAATACATCAGTCAGAGGGGCTTTGGTGTGCTATATTAAGAGAACCTTTACACAGTCTTATTACAATCTGCAACCTATCGTAATGCATCATGTCCTCTTTTACTTTATTAATAAAAATAGCAAAGCTAATACATATTTTCTGTTGTTTCACCAACTTAAATTTAAGATCTTTAAAGACCATTATGACTGAACTTAAGATTTATCTCCATAATAATATATAAATGTCACATAGCCATCTAAAGATAAATTAGCACATAACCATGTTAGATGTAAAAAAGCTAAGTAGCCAGCAAGGGTCTGATAGCAGTGAGTTACCAGTCAACGCAACAGTTTTGAGGTTGAGTGAGACTCAAACTTTTGGCGGAAAAAAAAAAAAAAAGAAAAGAAAAAAACAAAACGAAATACATGGAATATACTGGATTGACAAAATCCATGACAAAATTTAAAATTCATATTTTAAGGCCAACTTTTTAAATGAATTTAAACATGAGATTTTAATTTTAGATACATGAATTTAATACTTTTAAAGCATGAATTAAACTTTCCCCACATGTTCAACAACCCACAGGTAGTGTTCTGGCTCTTGTCAGCTTCATTTAAAACCAAAGCTGAAATAAAACAACCCACTGGGTGCGTCATGACTTCACCTTCAGGAGACGGTTCATGTCAGCCTCCATGTTAGAGATGGTCATCCTCTGCATTATGACGTCTGAGATGCGCCGCTCCAGGGTCTGCCATTTGTTACGAGCGACTCTGGTGGAATAAACACCAGCTGTGCGCCTGTAGGAGGACCTGGACACACGGCATCAGTCGTCAGTCATTCAGGCTCCTCAGTACATACAATATAAAGGCATGCTTCAATTACAATCAAATTTTTTTAAAAAGAAAAGAATTGTCATCATTCTCTTTGCACATCACAATAATGCACTATTTGCTGGCAATGTGTCGAACGCATTTTGTGACTGAACTTTTGTGCCATGTCAATACAGTGACATGGCACTGTATTGATTAGATCAAATCATATTCAGGTTCGGTTATATCTTGTTAGTAGGAGCCATTTGTAGCCTCACCATGTGCCGTTGGCAGCCGTGCTGCTGGAGGAGTACAGGCGACCGGAGGGCGGGCGGTGACTGGAGTCCTGAACCGTCTCTGGAAGGTTGACTTTCCGGACCACTTTACCTGAAGTGGGCCTCACCTGCCTTCTCAGAGCAGTCACCTGACAAACACACACATGCCAGATATAAGCTGATGCAACATGGGATTGTAGCAAGTTGGCGAGAGAGGACAGTACTAAGCAGGGCCGGTTTTAAAAGGATGTAGGCCCCTGGGCTGGAGACAGTTTTGGTGCCCTATCCATTTACAAATGCAAATTAGAGTATATGAACATGTAGTACTATAAATTAGTAGGTATGAACTGATACATTGTTGGTTTAATATGTCTTCTACCCAATAACTCCATATTATTCTCATGACTATAAATTGACTATAATATTGATTTGGTATACATTTTGTGTTTTAATAGATTTCTTTGAATGTAAACCACTTTTCCTAATCATATAGTACCTTAGGAAGGTTCTATATAAATAAACTATGATTATAACTTCATAATTTTGAAATACTTGATTACTGTATATATTAATAACAAATCAAAAATAATATGTCGTTATATATCTTGACTTATATAATGAGTTTTATACAAAGTGAAGTGTTTTCAAAATACGCACTCATAAAAACAAATCGAAAAAAAAACTTTTAAGGACTCTCCTTAAAAGTTGGCGCCCTGGTCTATTGCTCCTTTAAGTCTGGCACAGGCACCAAGTATTAACAACACTGTTGACATTGATATAAATAAACATTTTTACAGAGGGATTTTTACCTACTAAATAAATGTAGTAAAATTCAAAGTTGAATTTTTTTTAAATTTTTTATCATATGTCAATATAAGATTATGCCATTAAATTAAAACTAGATTTTGGTCTGTAAAGCTTTTATAAAGATTTGGTGGGACTGCATTTCATAAATCATATGCAAACCTCTTTGAAAAGTTAACCAACTGCATGCTTAATACTTAACCAATCACAACAGAGCAGAACCACCCCATTAATCTTCCACCTTTTGTACTCTCTCTTCTCACCTCCTCCGTCTTCCTCCTCAGAATCAGCTCCTGCTGCCTTTTCTGAGCCTCCAGCAGCTTCAGTTGATGCTGAAGGAGAAACAGTGTCGTTATCAGCAGAAGTGGTTAGCATTTCCTATGTTGTTTCATGTTGCTGCAGCAGAGTTGCATTAAAACACTGAAGTGAGAAAGCTGACCTCTTGCTTTCGTTGGTCCTTTTTCAAAGAGGCAATTTCTCTGTTCCTGCGCGACTCATTCAGTCGGTTTTTTTCCTGCTGCTCCTTCATTTGCTTCATAAGACGAACCTGAAGATGTCAGAACACACAAAAGTTTACATAATGCATGGCAAGAAAATCTACACCTGAGAAAAAAAAGTTGTACTTTTGTCTTCTTCATTTCAGTCACATCCATCTGGAGCTTCTTCAGCTGCTTCTCGTACTGTGATTGGTTCTTCAGCAGGCGGGCGTGTTCCTTCTGAGCTGACTGGAGCTTCTGAAGCTCCTTGTTCATGACGCTCAGCTTCTTCTCGTATTCAGCCTTGATTTTACGAGCCTTGTCCTCTGTGCCACTTTCCACAGAATCTTTAAACGTCCAGCACAAACAAGAAGGTGGATTACAAAAAGGACAGGCTGTCAACCTTTTTAAAGATGCATTACACAATTTTTTGTTTTAAAGGGGCAGTGTCATGTAAAATAAACATTTTTTTTAAATTTTACATCATGTTATAATGTTATCCCCTCATCAAAAAGGGAATCAAATCAACACTCGGGGTGTTGATTTGATTTTTTTATTATGTATGTTTAAGAAATATTTTAATCTCCTGTGCAACCATCCAGTTGTGCAAACGCCTGGGTAGACCTCGCTCTGCCTTTGAGGATGAAGCTCCTCATCAGAGCTGCAATTTCCAAGCTTCCGTGTTATAGAGTAGCTTTCCCCCACATAGCTTCTTCAGACTAGAGTTACATGCTCACATTTGCTTCCATCTCCTGATTGTTTTTATTAAGATTTTAGCATCGGGAGTTTACACGGCTGCTAAGTCCAACCACCGACGAAACCACAAGTGGTGCATTTTTAGAAAAACGGAAAAACTATACATTTAAAGAACAAAAACCTATTGAACAGAGCGTCTGACGGACGAAGGATCGCGCAGGCTCGCCCTTCTCAACGGATGTCAGCTGGTTGAGTAACTCTGATTGGACATCTAAGGTAAGCCCCCTCCACACTGGTACCGTCAGGTATCCTTTTTGTTTCTTTTCTCTTTTTCCTTTTCTTTACATCAATACGTACCTATTACTCTCCTGTAACCAGTCAAAAGAAGAAGAACGAGCAAGGGTGAGAGTAGCGGTATGTAACAGTAGCTAGCAGCAATTAGCAAACACCCGGTGGAGCTGTGATGTGGAGCATGAGCTCATTATAAGAGCTCAGTGCAATGTTGGTAAAAACGTTGTTAAAGGGTTAATAGAAGAACCATATTGTGATGACTTCCTGAAGCTGGAATGTCAGAAAGAACAGGAGTTTCTTAAAGAGATAGAGGCCCTTTTTCAAGGTGTTAAATTAAGAATTAAATTTCTTTTAAGTCATATTTGATATATACAACATATTTATAACAACTGACGGTACAATAGTTACTTCATTGTGCTGTAAAATGGCACTATAGGCCTGGAAAACACATGATCTTGCCCCTTTAATAATTCCTAGAAGAATGTGTGATCTACTACTGTTTTCAAGCCTAAACATAAACCATCTCCATCTTCTGACAGAAACTAGCTTCATTGTAGGTCTATCTGGAGAGCAAAACAGGAGTTAAACTCGGGTTTTTCTGAGATGATGTAAGAAACAGCAGATCAAAAACACATTTGTCTTTTTTACTGTCACCATCTGAAAACAATGCCACATGCGCCACCTAGTGGACGATCTGTCGGTCTTACTCATGTTCTGAAGGACGCGGTCGCGCTCCAGCTGGGTGTCCTTGATCTTGCACTGCAGCATCATCAGCTTCTGCTCGTACTGCTGCTTGAGTGTGTGCAGACGCCGCTGGCTGTTCTCCAGCTCGTCGATCAGTTTCTGCTTGATGGCGATCTCGCATGTGATGTTGGCCAGATCAGCCTGGTAGTTCTCTGTCAGACACAACACAAAACTTTAAAGAATCTGCAGCCACAGACATATTTCAGCCTTTTGAAAGGTTGAGAAGTTTGCAGGACTTTAATATCTTGCATCTCATCTATCCAACAGCCCAAATACTGTTGGCATGCAGACTCTGCATGATTGGCACTTGAAGTAAAGTGTTTCAACACAAATGGTAGCAAAGCTACTGATGTATTTGGTGAGTTTGCTCCCCAGAATATGATATATATTTTTAGTAGCTTGGATGCTAAATGTCGCAAAGAGAGGTGTAGAAATTGGACTGTTGTGCAGAAGAAAATTAATTAGCAAAAATGTGCATTAATCAAAATTGTAATCACAATTTTCAGAAAACAGCATCACAGCTAAATTTGTCATGAGAAATCTAGGAACAAGTCGCTGGAGCAGAATTGTAGAGAAACAAAAGATAAAATCTACCAATTCCTGAGAAAATAAGATTTTTTTTTCTTTGCTAAATATCATCACCTTCCTAAAATAATGGGCTGTGACAGGTTGACCTGCATTAATGTTTCCTGACAGTAAGGGAACAGCTCCACCTTGTGGAGATATATCGAGCAATTTCAACTATGATCTTCACACCTTTTTCATCCGACTCAGAGTCAGAATCATCAGAGCTCTCCTCCACATCCATCTCTTCTTCATCCTCTTCCTCCTCATCCTCTCCATCTTCATGATCACTGGTGTCTTGTACATCCTAAAACATCAAAACCAATGATTTTTTTTATTAGCAGCATCCACAAGAATATTAAGGTCTCTGGATATTACAGCCTGATCTGAAATCTTGATCTAACCATTTCAGTCTCTTCGTTCATTTCCTTCTCATTTGGTTTCTCCTGTTCGTTGTCAGGAACTTCTTCTTTGTTTATGCTGAGAGACACACAGATGACAGTGAAAAGATGTTCATTAATGACAAACTGAAGAAAAGAAACCGGCAGCAAACCAGGAATTGCAACTTCATGTATGCAAGGATCATCTACAAAACAAAGCCCTTATTTAATTATTTTCAAAGGCACAGTGGTGAACAGAAATATGCAAAGCACTTCTGTTATCAAGGGTTTACACTGTCTTTTTTACAAATAAGCTTTTAAATAAAAAAAAAAGAAACTACTAAAACATATTTAGGATTTTCAATCACATTTATTTCTAAACCAGAAAGCTGAGGAAACGCACCGTTTGACACTGTTCTGTTTTCCATAGCTTTATTGTGGAAAAGACAGTGCATAATGTTAAAATGAGGAGGCTTCCAACTCTGAACTAAAAACAGTAAAGCAGCATTTTGGGACCAGTGCAACACAAAAAAATACACACACAAACCAAATTCATGAACCGCATTAATTGGATAATTGTTCTATCCAATCAGAGATCAGCTAATCTGTCAGGCAAAATAAAATGTGAAATGAAAGATTAGCTTACTAAAAAAGAAAAGGAGTTTAGTTTGGACTCGTTTTGAGCCAAAGGCGGAACTCCCCAGAATAGCTTGTGACTGGGTTCTGCTGTGTGGAGTCCAGACATTAAAAATGCAAGAATGTAGAGCAGCAGGTAGTGAGAAAACAAAGGTTTGGGTTTTAAAATGATCTAGAACAACCGTGCAACAGGAGCAGCGTTTGCTTTGCTAAAGTATTCATACTCTTGAACTTCATCTTCTGTCACATGACAACCACAAAGTTCAATAGTTCCCAATGGGACTTCATGTGGTAAAACAAATCAAAATATTTTGATTATACTTTAATTTATATTTGTCATTCATAGGAAAAAACCCCAATATTTTCAAAATTTTGACTATGGTCTGAAAAATGTGTCCATTTCCCTCACATCAGGGCTGCCATTCCAACTGTTTAACAGGAATTCCACAAAGATGGAAGAGTGGACATTTTCCACTATCATCCTCAATACACTGGTGCACCACAGGGGTGTGTCCTCGGCCCATACCTCTTATCTCTTTTCACCCAGCACCGCTCCCACATATTTCTCACCTACACCACCATCAAATGTGCTGATATCACCACCGCAAAGCCAGAAACGTCCTCGTCACTCACTCTTTTTAACTTTCCCCTTTTGGGAAGAGATACCTGGACACTCAGAGAAATGGAGCTGTAAAAATATTTTAAAAACCATGCATCCCTTTACATTCATTTCCCCTGATGAACGACTTTAAGTTCCGATAAAATCCATAAAACGCTTGTAGTTGTAGTGTGACGAATATGTGAAAACGGTCAAAGAATGTGAATACTTTAGTAAGGAACTGATATCAGTGCAAAATAAATAGGTCAGTGACATGAAATCAAGATGGAAGCGAACAATGTGGGGCAGGAAAAGGAAGGTGGAAGCTTGAACAAACCTGGCATCCACCTCCTTCACCACCTCCTCCCTTTCCTCCCTTTCTCTCTCCTCCAACAGCTGCTGGAGTCTTCAGGGAGGAGAGAAGGGTAAAAAAAAGAGAGATGGAAGAAGAATGGAAGGAAGAACGGTCAAGTGAAGCGCTACACTTTTGAGTCCAACAGCTTCACAGGAATCCACGTATTTCACTTTAAACGTCAGCAATGTGTCGTGTCCACAGCTGCCCTCTTTGTAAAGGTTTTCCGAACAATATTTTCAATTTTAAGTTCTACTAGCAGCCAACTAGCTACAAATCATGAAGCTATCACCACAATTCTTAATTATAGGCATGCCATGTTCAGTTACTTCCCGGTCAACCTAAGTTTTATGGAGATTGTGGTAAAAACAACAATCGCTGTGAGTTCTGTCCATAAAAGAAATGTATTTGTAAAAACAGATTTTCACAAAAACAAAAAATACTTTATGCAGAGACCAGGCTGACTAAAAAACTAGATCTGCAGAAATGAATTAGAAACACAGAACCCAAAGCTTCAAGAAATCAGTCAGGAGACAAACCCCACTGCTGTGAACAAGCCTTTAGTGTACAACGGTGTCAAGATACATTTTTCTGACAGAATTAGAACAAATTCACACTTTTGGCATTCTCTGGCCTTTCTGGAAAGAGCTTTAAGTTTTGTGTTTATTCTTCTCACAAATAGAATACTTAAAAAAACTTGAAACAATACTGTTATGACACCAAAATCCACGAAGACATGACAACATTGATATATTGCAACATTAGCTGTATAAAGAATGGGCACAATATGGTTTTGACAGGAATGTAGTTGCAAGTTGTGAAAAAAAATGTTCAGTCAGATAAAAAAGACTCATAACAGTTATATTTTTGAAAATAGTGAATACTTTTGTATAAAACTAACTGAAGACAAAATGATCAATTCCTTTGTAAATCTAAATAATCCAGTTGATCCACACCCTTCTCTTGTTACCTTTTCTTTTTCTTTTTCTCTCGCTTCTTCAGTTTCTCCAGGTCTTTCTTAGCAAGCTCAATGATGTCAGCAGTCTCTTTCTCAGGGGCCATCAGAGGATTGGAGAAGGAGCCGGGCCCTCCGTAGAACGACTGACGAGTGGAGGCGCGGGACAGATTCTTCCTCAGGTTCTCATTCACCGCTTCACTCTCCAGCAGCTTGGCCCTAAGAAAAACATCCAGGGACCAGAAAACTCAACTTAAACTAACAAAACTAAAGTCCAGTCCACTTAAAGCTCCACTTTGTAAATTTAGAAACAATGTTTTTTTAATGTATTTGTTAAAATTATCACTATGTCTTAACAGTATAACAAATAATGAATGCAAGGTCTATACTTCATCGAAGACAGTTACAAAAGTAGCATCTTTCTTTCTTTTTTGGTGCATAATTTCATCTTGTGATTTTATAGCTACTGATGACCTAAGTCCTTCATGTTGATTTCCATTAATTAGTTATAAAATTTTAGTTAGTTAGTTTTAGTTTTACAATGATCTCTGTGCCTTTATTTTTCCCACAGTTTTGAAAATATTTTATTTAATTTAGGTAACTGTACTGAACTTAAACAGCGTTTTTCCAGTCATTTTGACCATCAAACTGATTTACATCAGTCACAGTCAACTATTCACACTCACATACGCTCACACATTTATACATTGATTCACAGATCAGTAGGCAAATTGGGATTAAGTGCCTTGCTCAGGGGCACATCGACATGTGGAAGTTGGAATCGAATCCACGACCCACAAGTACTGACAACTGCTCTTCCCACTCAGCAGCAGTTTCCCCATTTGATATGAGCAAAATGTTAATATCATCCTAAAGCTAATATCAGAGCTTATGTTGCACTGAACATATAAAAAGTAATTAAACTCAGTCATTTACCGAAGAGCTTCGATTTCTTTGATGTAACTCTGTATCATGTTTCCAATTTCCTCCGTACCTCCTTCACCTGGGCGAGAAACAGATTCCTGATGAGGTGTTTGAACAGCGAGTGCAATGCCGGCAGGCGACTTCGGTCCTACCTGCCCTGGCCAGAGCCTGGTTGGCCTGATCACTGAGCAGCTGGGTGAGGCGAGCCCTCTGGGCGTCGATGGTCTCCTGCATGGCTTTCACCCTCACCCTCAGGTTGCTGTTCTCAGTCTGCAGCATGGAGTTCTCATGGAACATGTCGCTGAAGCTCTCCACGCCATCCTCGCCCACCATGCGTTTACCCTGCAGGAGAGAACGGCTCCGTTACATCCCCACAGCGGGAGCCTACAGAAGCCCTGGAGGGCCTCGTCCCAGTTCCCTCTCACCGTCTTGTACTCCATCAGCTCCATCTGCAGTCGGGCGATCTCGGTCCTCAGCGCGCTGATCTGCTGGCTGGCCTTGTCCTGGTTCACCATCACCTTGTTCTTGATGTTGCGGGCTCGGTTGGCGTACTTTAACGTGTTCAGGGTTTCCATGAAGTCACGATCGGATGGACTAATGCATGCAATCATAACCGTTTGGCTGAAAAGAGAGTGGAAGAGTTTCTTGGTTCTTGGCTGATACCTAAAGGGGATTCATAGGGGAGGGTGAGGCGCAAGCTCAAAAGCTTGGAAACTGGAGATTCGAGGAGGTGCTGGGTCCAACCAGGACATGGGAGGCTTTAGGATTCCTCAAACATGCATGAAAGAATCAAAACAACACTCCAGGTATGTTTTTAAGGTGGGAATAACACTATAACATGATGTAAAGCCAAAAAAGTCGACATAATTTTGTCCTTTTAAATTTGTATTAGCAGTAGCAAAGAAAGCCGTCACATGGAAATGGGTAAGTTGAATCCCATTCCCACCTTAACCAACTGGATGGACATAGTGGAGGAAACTCACTACATGGAGAGATTTACATGCATTCTAAGTCAACAAAAAGCAAAAGCTGGAGATTTTAATATGTTGTCACCTGTCACTCTGTTCTGTTTATATATATATAAACATATATAAACATAAAATATATAAATATTTAGAACATATACATATGTTCTAAATATTTATATGGTGTTAAACATTTAGAAGATTAACACTATGTAACAAATGAAAGTAAAAATCCTAAGTTTAGAAAAAAGAAATTTCTGGATGATGCACTTGAACAACTTTACTGTTATACATTTTAGTCATCTAAGACATTACTCTGTGCCAATTAAAAAGCAGATTTGACCGACATAACTTGCACTACTTGCTCTGACATAATGAGTGATCCACCAACCTGTTTCCTCCCAGTGAGTCCTGCAGCAGTCGGGTCAGTTTGGAGTCTCTGTAAGGCACGTGAGAAGCCCGCTTGCTTCGGTCTCCTAAAGCACTGATTACGTTCCCCAGAGCTAGCTGAAACACACCAGGGGAGCCAAAAGAACAGTTATTTTTTCCAGTCCTGATGGTTACCGACATGTTTCATGTACTAGTAAGATAAAAAGCGTTTACAGAAATTAGTAACGCCGCTGTAATGTCATTACAAAATAAAAAATCAGGAAATAAGCCCAACTCAAACACAACCTCCTAATAAATAAATAAATACTGTATATAGAAAGTGTAAATATAAAGAGTATGGAAAACAAGTAACGTTTATTAATACGACAATAAATCAAAAGATATTTTTCATAATAAATGATAAACGATGCAATAAATTCCGATCCCTTGTGATTGTGAGTGTAAAATTTGGTGTAAGGTGCCTTAAGTGGTCAATGTGACTGGAAAAGCACGATACAAGTTCAGTTAAGCAGGGCAGCATCCTTTCACAGTATCCCTCTACGGGAAAGAAGAGCCTTAAATGCCTAAAAATTTAATTTATTAGAGTTTAATAGCCTTTCAATTTCATCAAAACCCAAAAAAATGCAACTAGAGGGTTTGGCTCTCAATAAAATAAGCACAAAAACTACTTTGCCCTTTAACTTTCAGCAGCTTTTACAAAAACCATCCGTCGGAATAATTATAGGGTAAAATATAGTGTATCTTTAGCTTTTCTTTTTTTTTCGTTTTGATACCTTTCAGAGCAGTAATTACATACTGAATCACTAGGTGGCAGTCTATTTCAGGATAATAAAGAGCGGCTCAGGAAACTGGTGAGGCAGTGAAGGAGAACTGTACCAATCCACAGTTGATGGAGATGCCCTCTTTGGCCCGGTCGCCCGTCGCTCCGGTTCTCTTCAGTCTCTCAGAACCAGCCAGGTCCACAAAGTGAAACTTGGCGGTCAGTGTTTCATATTCGTCCATCTCCCCGTTTCCATTAGACACCTTGTTATCATTCTCACCTTCTTGCTGAAAGATAGATTTTTTTTTTTTTAATGTACAAATTTAAAAAGTGAGAAAACTAAGCAAATTTCCCAAACTAACTTTAATCAATCAATTTGTGTTTTCAATACATGATCATCGTCGCTCACTAACATTGTCAGAGGTACAGACGCGAACTTGGCACAGGTGGATGGTGAAGATGGCGTGGGATCGGGAGCTCTGGACATTCATCTGAGTGCTGGCTGTCGTACGAGACAGAGCGCCCAGCTTCAGGCATTGCATCATCTGCCCACACACACGCACACACACACGAACAGGAATTATTAGACATAGAAACATTTTGTTTATTAAAAAGGGGAAAATAATTCTGAATTCTTAAAAGCAAACATTTCAATAATGAATAAATAAAGCTTTATGACTTTAAGCCTTGAAGTGCTGAACTGAGGAATGTTTTGAATGAAATGTCACTGAAACATTGTAGTGTCAATAGTACACACAGATTTATGTGGTCAGATTTATATATTAGTTATGTAACTAATAGTTATTAGTAATCCTAACTCTAACCAAGAAGCATGCACTTCTATTGTTTAGCATAAAGTAAGCTGCCATCTAAGGCAGATCACACAAACTAAAGCAAGTTTTGAACCTAATAAAGCTTTTTGCATGACATGTGGCCCATAAGGTCACGTTTGATTCAAATGGGGGGACATTTTGAAGATGTTATAAATTTTATAGTCAAATTATGAGGAGAAAAATTCTACTTTCTGTAAAAAAAAACCCTCTATTTTCTAATTATAATAATCAAAACAAATGTAAGTGTATTGATACCATTAATGTCCAGATTCTGGCTAAGTTAAAACAGTCCTTCATACAAGCACTTGGTGTTTTTGTATTTTACCTCTGCCTCTGAGGAAACAGTCCGAGTGGTCACTCCAACCGTATAGATTCCCCCGTTGGTGTCTTCGTGGATCTTAATGTGAGATTTCTGCTTCATGTCTCGTGTGGAGTCAAACAGGTCCAAGACCTCCTCATTGTAAAGCTAGAAGCACACAGTAAAGTCAAAAGACAGAAAAAAAATCAAATCAAGTCAGTTCAGTTTACTTATATTACATCAATTCACAAAATGTAATCAGAGACATTACAAGTATAGAAATAAAAAAAGAGTAAGTACTGTAGAGGGGCTGCTGCAGTTATTAGCAAGTAGTTTTGAGCTTATTTTAATTATGCAGATGAGACTGTCCTAGACGTCTAAAGGAAAAAAGTCCATCTAGCATTAGCAAAAGACTTGCAAAATACTTTCAACTAAAGAAAACAAATGTCTAAGATTCTGCCATTGATACCAAAGGACGTTAAACACAGAAATAAATAAATCTTCTGGTGACTTTTTGACAATTGTGTCAGTATTTTAATCTAATTTTAAGTGGCCACCAGGCACTCTTCTCAAATATATGTACTGGGCAATTGTTTCTGCATCCTCACCATGTAGCATTCCATGACGCTGGGTTTAGGATTGGTTGTGTTAAGCCTAAAATAATTTTTTTCTTCCTGATACATTTAGGTAAAAAAAAAAAATAAAAAAAAAGTCAATAAAGTAAGCACTGCTAGCCCCTTTCAGTGATGAATGAAATAATCCAACCTCACATTTACTTTGATTATGTCTATGTGCAGCTTTCAAGAGCGATCACTGTAATCATCTACTGTGATGTAAACGGAACATAATGCACAATAAAAATTATTAGGGCCTCCATTAAGAAGAATTTGAAAAGTAATTAGTAAAGAAAACGACTCCTAATTAATGTACTGAAACACTAAACAGATTTTATCAGTGACTTATGGCAGCTAATGCACGCCTGAAAGAATAAATAATAGAAGGAAATGATTAGCTTTGGAGATTTTAGAATTTACCCCTAAAACTAAATAAGTACTGCAGTCATCTATAAAGTGTGCAAAGGGTGCCAAAGTATTATGTACCAGTACAAAAGATGATTTTCATTTATTTCAATTCCCCGTGACAAAGATGCAATCTCCCCGATTCCCAGGCTAATCCCTTAGCAGCAGCTGTAGCACAGGAACTGTCAGAGATTTTGAAGTGACTGAGTCCTGCTGTCACTGTTGGTTCAGAAATACTGAATCTCCACAAGTTGTATTCATGAGGTGTGTACCTCGAGGAACTGTGCGTTGATCTTGAACTCAGGTACCGGACATCCCTGCTCCTGGGCCGCTTGCCGGCGCTCCTCAATGCCCTTGAAGAGATGATGGACGGCACGAGGAATGATCCCCAGCTCCTCCTCCATTATGTTGACATCAAAGCCGGTCCCCATCGTGTATGTCTTCCCTGATCCTGTCTGGATAGGAAACAAGACATGTTCAGCATGGGCTAATGAGATATCAGCTCAGTTAGCTAAAACATGACTCTCCTACTTTTCTATTTTTGACAAAAAAAAAAACAAAAAAAAAAGTTGGTGGTTTGGAAACAATCTTGTTTGAAAAAATACAAGCAGTTATGTGAAAACTAAAGAAGCACCAAGAACTCCTATTACAGCAGCTCTGTTTTAAAGCTGCTGTAATAGCTAGCATGCTAAAGGTGAAAAGCAGCAGGCTAGCTACCCAAATAACTAGCTAACGTCACATTACATTTATGCTATAAATAAAGAGCAGAACAGAAAAAAAAAATAATTTTCTGTTCAATAAACACTTGAAAATTAAATTTAGTTGGTTTAGTTTGTTTTATATATTTCTACAAAAGTGTATACATCTGAATGTAGACAATAAATGTTATGACAATAACTTAATTGTAATAATGGGTTGGTTTCACAAAAGTTGCTTTTTCTCTTTTTAATTGGAAAAAAAAACATTTTAATGACATTTTAATATTTATATTCAAATTCAAATGTATTTCTTATATTTTCACATAAGTTTATCACACTGTGAAAAAATGGTGAGCATTTTTCATTAATAATGAAAATTTTCTAATCAGGATAATTTGATTTATTGTCTCAATAAATTTCAATTAATGTTGAAAAAAATAAACAAAATTGAAGAAGATCTATTTTTATTATTTTCTCCACTGTTTGTTCCTTTTTAAATGGACAGAAAATTTACATTCAAGCAACCTGGGAAACCATTTTTTCCTCAGTCCATGAAGCGTTTGCTCTGTGTTTTCGGCTGCATTCGATCTGCCAAACTGAGGCTTAAACAGCCCGGTGATCTTTGGATGAGACAAATTTACTCTGCTCTGCCATGTCGTTAATGTCTGTTTATATCTGCAGCCCAGCTAGGCTGCGATCTTGTGATGCTCTAAATCTAGATAAGTCCGTGTAAAGAGGGACACAAGGGGGCAAACAGGCCGATCTGGGCCAGACCATCCTCTCTGAGTGAACATGAGCTCCAGGCAGAAGTAGGCCAGCAGCAACACAACTTAATGTTGCCTCACATTAAAGATGAATGGCTGAGACACGAATGCGCTCCGAATCACGCAAGTGCCATCCATCAGGAGCTCTGTATCTAAGGCAACCTGAGTATTACGAGAAGAGAGATATGATGGACTTCACACCGTTATGATTTAGACTAAAGGTGGACTGGATGAGCAGATATTAGCTACAAGCTATTGTTAATGGTAGCTTTCTAATATCAGCATGACCATACAGAGAAACACCAAGTAGGGTTTCGTCAAAATATTTTCAATGACTGGAAGAAAAACAACAAAAAATACTATGGTTTTTTTTTATTTATTTATTTCATTTTTTGTTTTTTAACTTGGGCTTCATATTTTTGTCATGTTCTTACTCATGTTTGTTGGTTGGTTTGGTAAGTTTTTATAATTATAATTTTATTACTTTTTTAATTTTATGTATTTTATATGTTTTTATAATTGGAGCATCACATTTTTATGTTTGATGTTCTGCAAACATAACAGAACATGTTAGAAAATTATTATAAAAAAGAAAGTTAAAAAAATATATATACCAAGAATAAAATGTTATTTGTTCCTGCTATAAATTTATATTTTAAAAAAGTTGAATATTGTGAAAAGGTTTATTTTTGTCATTCATTTCAGTAAGTGAAACTCATGTAGAATCATTAAGCACACAGAAATATGTGCAGATATACAGAAATATCCAGATAACAACATCCCAAATTTCAGTGTTTTAGAGAAATAGAATAAAACTAAAGAGATAATCAGTGTCACCAATTGTGTATAATAATCTCATAATCTGAATTTTATGTTCCAAATTTACATTCCTAGTAAAACTATCGCTGTCCAGTCAGCAACTAAAATGTTAATTTCCAGTTTTTTCTGCTTAAAATGTAAAATATTCTCTTTTATAGATTCCCCAGCAACCTCTTCTCTTCATTTTCCTCGCAAAGTGACAAGCTCAGACAGAAATATGTTCCACCAGCGAGGCTAAAAGCGTCGTCAGTGTTGCAGCTGCAGCAGGCTGGAACACAAAGGCTTGCCTGTCCGTATGCAAACACAGTGGCGTTGTAGCCCTCGAAGCAGCCATCGATAAGCTTCTCGGTGCAGGTGGAGTAGATGGCGTCCTGCTGGGAGTCCATGTCAAACACAAAGTCATACGTGAAGGCCTTGTCCTTCCCCAGGATGACCTGAGGCTCTCCAGGCATCACGTATGTACAGATGTGGCATCCCTCGATCTTCTCCCTGGGCAGCTGAGGACGGATCCTGTGGATAAAGACACAAATGGTCTAAAATGGGATTGTTTTATTAGTGCCAGCTGTTTAGGATGGGAATATGAAAACGGTCTGTACTTTTATAGAGACTCATCAAGTCTTGGGATGCAACTACTGACTTCACTAGAGCAAACACCATCAAAATATAATTATAGCTTCATGGATTTATTAAAGACATCACTGAATTTAAATTAAATCAGTTTAATCCAGCAATCATATAAAGGCGACAAATCTTACAATAACCGATTCAATTGAGATATCAAAAACAATGTAAAAGTATGATTCTGGGAGCATAAATAATTTATCCATGTGCTGTTTGAGTCTCCTTATTCCAAGTTTTATTGTCATGAAAAGCACATTTGTTGAACATTTTGTTGAATTCAAACATTTAAAAGGCTTCAGGTCTGTTGAGATGCACTGGAGATAAATGAGCAGGACAAGCTCACCATGGAGAAGCTCAGAGTCCACATTGCAGTCAATGGTGCTTTCATGTAACTCTTCCTATCCCATCTCATGTAGCTCGTCATAACATAACTCTAAAAACTCTCTGTTCATTCCAGTCATTTAATTTAAACTTTTAACCAAAAACGTGTAAAATATTCCACAAAATATCAGGGGTTTGCCTAAAAACCACCTTACAAAATCACTAAGTATTTGTCTTTTCTTAATCATTGCCAAAATGTGGAACGTTTATGTGTGGAAAAAAGTGATTTATATAAAATGAATGCTTGTATATATGCACATTAGAACAGGGTATTAGCTTTCAGTGGCAATATAAAGTGTTTAGTGTACGTTACATAACATTAGAACAACAAAGCTGGTGTAGAAACAAGAAGTCACACTTTGACACAAACTGTATGTGTGCATCTCTCTCATGCAGTTTTGGTTAAAATATGTTGGTTCTTTCTTCACTGAAGTTTCTTGTATGGAATGGAGAATGCAGAAATTTTACTCAAGTAGCAAAAGAAATAATATTCATAATAATATTACTCAACTAAATGTAAAAAGTACAGTGCAGTAAGAGTAATTTTTTTCTAAAATGTTACTCAAGTAATTACCACTCATCTGTGCCTGTGTGAAATGCAGATAAAATGGAATTCATTCATAAAACCCAGACTAAATTTTAGCAACAAAAACCAACTTTAAGAGAATCTATTCCTAATGCTTTAGCGTCCCTGAAACAGCAAATACAGTAAATCAGTAAATCACTTCTACTACATCTGCAAGCATGATGCAGATGTAGTAGCATCATGCTTGCTACTACAGTGAACCAGATCACTAGTAAACGGATCTGGATGGAGGAGAGCATCACGATCTACTCTACATTTAGCATCACGTTTGTCTCATTGTTGAAAACACTCCAGATCTGAAGATTATCTCCACCAACTTTTCACCATAATTTAATTGCTTGTCAGGCTGATGCTTATTCATCTCATCAAAGCAGATCATAGACTATAATAGTTTTACCAATAGAGGAAAATATTAGCACAATGATAATTTCTCCATTTACTCTTAGCTAATGCTTTATTTGCAACCACACAACCAATTTTGATCCTTTTTCTGCTTTTCAAACACATTCTCTTCAAGGCGTCAGCTCCCAAACAAGCTGGGAAGAAAAGCACCTGACAGCGAGTCTCTCTCAGCAGTGTGGATAAGGGCCTCATTGTGCCTCCAAATTCAGGAAAGGACAATACGGCCAGTGGACTACAGAGCCACCATTGTGTTTGTCTGTGTGATACTGGATGCCAGCACTGACACCAACGCCTCGGCTGGACGGAGGCGAGGGAAGAGAGGTAACGACCTGCGAGGAGGTCGTGACAGTTACTCATGATGTGGTCGGAGATGTTTTCGTTAACGCCAAGACTCCTATTTTGATTTTATTTTTATGTTGCTAGCTACCATGTATGATTTTAGAGTTGATTCATTACCTAAAAACTACTTTGTGATGGAGACCTCGGAGAAGACAAGCTGTTTGAGCTATTGAGCAGATCAACAGCCATGAACCCGTAAAGTATTTTAATTGGCTTTCATGGCAAATTTGCCGTATTTAACCAATTACATGTTCCCTTGGCCTTTAAGAGTGCTTTTTGGAAGTGTAATCCCATTCAGTGCACACATAGGCCTGCGGGTGTGTCTTTGTTTCACACCATTTAACTCACTAATTGGGTTTGTAATCCCGTTTTTCTGTCCCTCCCAGAGTGCCTTCACACCCGGGAATCTGACCAAATTTCTTCCGTTTCTTGCTTCTCATCTGCAAGTAATCTCTACACTTTGGTTGCGTATTCTGCTTGGTAGCTTTCCGTTAGCACTAGCCATCTTAATTCAGAGATTATTTGTCAACTCCAGTAGCTCTTCAAGTCTCACTCTAGCAGTCCGATTTGGTCCTAGCCAGGCTGGCTGTCTCCACTGGCATTGAGTTCCTCACCAAATTGGGCCAAATTAGTAACGTGGGCAAGCACAGAATCCCCAGGAGCTGAGATTGATGCTCTGATAACATTGTTTTGCGCACTATTAGGTGGCCAGTATCTCTAAAATCTTTTGGTATAGACGGGGTAGCCACAATTGATCAAAGGTTTAGACCTCATGATTTGATCAACTAGCAATTTGAACCTTGACATCTCACCAAGTGCTACAGTCTTGTCACAGACTCTACATGCTAATCAACCAATGCAGTATGCTGCTAGTCAAATCGCTTGCGTGCATTACCTGGCTGGGACCAGTTTCTACCACCCTTGAGGTGGTTCCACAAAATGGGGAGTAACTGAATAAGTTTGGGCCAAATACTTCATCATCACTTTTATCATTATTACTATAAATACTTAAAGAGTGATCAGATTTAACCCACCCACTTCTATGCACATTTGCTCACAAGTACACTTGACCTCCTAAATCCTGTAAATGACAGAAAGAGAACGTTTTCACACTGCTTTTCCATTTTAGTTGCATTGTGTAAAGTATAGAATAAGAATGAGGAATCTGTTGTGTGTGCTTTTTATGTTACCTGTAGGCGGTATAAATTTTATTAACTGGAAATCTGATAATTTTATGATTTCTTGATGTGTAAACACTCTGAATTTATAAAGGGTGCACCTTCCTTCACCTCTGACCTAATTTGACTTGTTTGAGTCACCTGTGTTCAGATGTCAACACTAGAGCACACATAAACCTGTCCCCAGGTGCCCCACTCCTCTAGAAATCACTGGCGGACCGGTATTATTAGTTTTCAAGATTAAAGAAATTAGTCATATCTAAATATATATTTAACAAATCATTTCAAAAAGAAATTCTAAGTAACAAGATATGAATCTATAGAATTATTGCTGACCAGCATGAAAAGGATCAGAAATATTGATGTTTTTTAATCTATGGCCAACACAATTACCTTGTACAGCAAAAATGTATGTTTTTGGGTTTTTTTTTATCTAAACAAGAAAGCTGCAGTGCAGATGACTGTGGTAGTGATAAAGGAGGAAGAAAAAACTGTTCCTGCCCTGCAGCCAACAATCTACAGCAAGAACACAAAAGCTGCAGCTCTACTCCCAGTGGTCACTGCAGAGTAAACGGGCCTGGTCTTTAAGAAGGGATTTGCTGAGTAGAGGACTGTAACACCTTGAAAAGACAGCGCTACGTCGCTCTGTCCTTCACAGAGGAATACATCAAGTCTGGGGGAAGGACAGAGAAGGAAGCAATTACAATAAAATTTGTCACACTTCGACTCATCACCAGCCACTGCAGGCCAGATTACATTCCTTGTCCTCAAGTAAACAATAAGGTAGAAGTAACTGCTTATTATTTTTTTTAAATGTAAAAATCATTCTTAATTGGATGAGGGCCAGGAGGGAGAAGCTTAGCTTTCAGTATATCCAGTTAAACAGGATGTTAATTATTGTAAAACAAAGTGAAATGCCACTTCAGCCTCTTGCTGTCATTTATGTTAATCTCTCTGTCAGGCAATCGAAAATGCCAAACTTCCTCCCTTGTGTTTTTAAAGTTGTCTTTAAAAACACAAAGGGCAGTGAAAGGGCTGGGTAAGGCAACACGGATAGAATACACAGTTTCTGTAGGTTTCGCCATCTCAAATTTAAGATGTTATAAGACCATTACAAATGAAATATCAGACCTATACACAGAAACGTACAAACCTTGCTCTGCCTTCTTATGATAAATTTGCACTTTATCCATGATAGATGCAGGGAAAAAAACTAGCTAGATTGTCATTGGTAGCCTCAACTGTCTTGAATCACAGAACGCGACAAAAGTTGTCCACATACAACTGGAAGTTTTGTCCTGTGATTAACATATTAAAGGTCAACTTATGTTTCTCATTAATTTAATACCAGTAAATCAAGGAAAACCATTCAGACACCAAGATAGTAATTCCATCATAAAGCATATGCTGGAATTGGACAGCTGTTAAAAAACACCAGAAATTATTTCTGCAGACATTACAGAAACAGAGAAGAGCTGGTTTCTGCTGAGCACACAACTTATCTAGTACAGCCAATACTTTTGCAGCAATTATTTTATACATACATATACATATTCTTCAACAAAAACCCTGCTCTAAAACTCAACCGGAACAGTTCTATGTTTCATCATGACCTACCCGGAGAGCAGTCAGACTCACTGACTCCAGCTCCAGAAAGCTCCATTTCTGCTACTACTGAAACAATGGGTTGGATCTTGGAGTCAAAGGGGACAGAAACTGTCTATTCAATGCAACAAAAATGCATGGCAAATGCCAAGTAAAAACACATCAGCTTTGGTGCTTTATCTGTGCAGCCAGCAGGACCACCACAGTGGGCAGACAGCTCAGATGACAAGCTGGCACAAAAACAGAAACGAGTAAAAAAAAAAACACAAAAAAACATTAGAACAGGAAACCTCTGGCTGAGTCAAACTAACTCCCTTCCTGCCAAAAGATTCATGAAGTCATAATTATCCTGCATGTCTGTGTGTCCGGTGTGCATTTACTCAGTGTGTGACACAAAAGAGGAAGGTTGCCATGACAACCCATAACAGAAGGACTGAATTAAAGTGTTAATCCAATCCCAGCAGGGTATAATGCTGCTCTGGCTGTCTAGGAGATGCCAAGGGGAAGAGTATAAGGGAGAGGAAAGCAGTCAGCCACCAATCAGACTGAAGAGATGATGTTCATCTGCTGCTGACCCAACAGATCAGTGAACATGAGGCTCAAAACACCAGCAAAATCATTCATCTGTTAGATATACGGATGCATTTTTTCTTAAAGGAGAAAATGTATGCATGTAAATTCCAAGCATCATAATTCACAGGAATGTGAGTGGAGGAGAAAGACGTTGTGTCTCAGATGTATTGCATAAACTTGTTCCACTAGATTTCAAACAATCACAACTAAAAAAACAGTGTATTAAACATGCATTAGTAAAAAAAAAAAAAAAACTAAAATCAGGTATATTCCACTTTGCAAGTATACTCCTATTGTATTGAGATTAGTGGTGCAGAAATTGCAGTTTTCTGGCCAATAGCTAATTATAGATATTTTAAAAAGCTTAACCTGCCGATTCCGATTTTGACCAATACCAATTTTTTTTTGTTTCAATATAGCAAGAAAGTTGTAGAATTGGCAACAGTGGGGTAACTATTGTTAATTTTAAGCGTGTAGACATAACTTGGTGGGCCGGTCAGTCAATAAAGCCTTTCTCACCGGAGGGCAAAAGAGGACAGTGGTCTTAGTCCTTTCCCAAGCTAGATAAGATTGGTGGATAAGATCGGCTTCACATGTAAAAATCACTGATCTCCCAAAATTAAGGAAATCGGCACCAATAACTCAGCTGGCTGATAAATCGGTGCACCCTTAATAGAGAGGCGAGATATATCAGCATTAACATCATAATTGACCTATGTCTGTTAATTTTTGATATATCAGATGTATCAGATTGATAAGTAAAAATGTGCCAATATCAATAACTGATATTTATCTCCATCTTATTACTGTTTGTGGATGGCTTCTTGGAGTTTGCATGTTCTCCCTGTGCATGCGTGGGTTCTCTCCGGGTTCTCCGGCTTCCTCCCACAGTCCAAAAATATGACTGTCAGGTTAATTGGTCTTTCCAAAATTCTCCCTAGGTGTGAGTGTGTGTGTGCATGGTTGTTTGTCCTGTTTGTTTCTGTGTTGCCCTGTGACAGACTGGCAACCTGTCCAGGGTGATCCCCGCCTCTCGCCCGGAACGTAGCTGGAGGTAGGCACCAGCAACTCCTGACCCCACTAGGGACAAGGGTGAACAGATAATGGATGGAATGGCTTCTTGCAGCAAGAAGGGGTTGATCATGTGGTATTTGTTTGGTAATATGATCATAACAGTGGCACAGCACAAGATTTGAGGAAATCTCATGCTCTACTTCATCTCTAGTAAGATGAAGTAGAGAGCTATTTCGGTGGTGTGGTTAGATTTTCCCCCCTCATAGGGTTCAAAGGGTAGGGGAAATGTTTATAATATTTGTAAATATCAAATATTGCTCATCACAGCAAAATTAATATGAACCCAAATTTTGAGATACATGTATCTCTACTATTTTATGATCCACAAATGCATTGCAAACTGAATGAGTAGCGATGTTAAATATCATAATTTTGAAATGGACCAAAAATAACTACGTTAGATTATTTTCATATTACAGTAAAGCTGTATATACCAACAGGAAACTGACTGCCCCCTTCAGACAAAACCATTAGGCGAGTAATAAAAAGTCTGATTTTAGGAGCCATAATGTAAATCAAATGTAAAAAATAAATTTAAAAAATCTGTAAAATGACGAAATGACAATGATTGAAAACATTCCAGAAAATCCACTAATGGGAATGTTGATGGGAATTTTATATTTCTTTTAAAGTTTAATTTTTTTTTTCTAAAATTACTTTGGAAAAGTTATAGAATCTCACTGTTTAAAAAAAATAAATCATCTAAATTCAATTTCTACCAATTAATCGCAGTTAAGCCGTTTTCCACTGAACGTTATCTGACAGCAGTGATTCCTTATTTCTGGACAGTATGGGTATTAAAGCACCTTGTGTTTTAATAACATGACCTCATGTTGAAGTGCTTACCAGTGCAGCAGACTAAGATGGAACAAAATCACCACATATTTTACAGAAGGACAGAGCTTACAAAAACAGACCAGACACCCAGGCCTCTGCCAGGACACAGGGACTTGTTTAATCCGCATGGCAGATTTATGAAGGCCGACGCCATTCTGACCTCACTTTGTTCGTTTTCCTCTAGTACTCCTCAAATGCACAGCAATTCCACAGTTTTGAGGATTTAAAGGGAAATACCCTTTTAAAAATACAATGGGGGCGACCTGAAATGCTGCAGCATGCTGATAACTATTTCACTAGTTCCTGTAGGTCAGAGGTCAGGGAGCGGACCGCTCCTTAATAAGCAGGGAGGGAAAGATTGGAGCAGTTTGCAGGAGGCAACAGGCTAATCTCCATGCCACACTGCACTGATGAATTTATGTAAAAAAGAATCTTGACTAAGTATTGAGTGCATATACTGCACAGTAAATCATTACATGAGCCATCTTTAGTAGGTGAAGAAATTTGTGTACAAAAAATCTTTGGTTATTTTTTTTTACAAACAAATTTATATAAAATTCTTAAAGTGTGTGGCTTTCTTTAGCTATAATAAGAATTTAAACATGCCACTCGTTGTTAAATTATTCCATTTCGTCACAGTTTTTCATTAAACCACTAAAATTAAGTTTACAGTGATATTTATTTAGGTGCCCTTGTAGTATTCCTAATTAGAAGATACAACATCATGTGGTAGAAAGTGTTATGTACCTTCCCAACTTGATTAAATTTGTGCTTTGAGCGGTACTCGGGTTCTGGTATACGGCTCAGTAAACCACACAGCCAGGAGTTTGCTCATTTTTCTTGAGCTTTGAAACCATTTCCATTTACAATAAAGAGACCCAAAGCCTGCTAGGGCACAGGACTGAAACATGTCCTGTGCCCCATGTACAGGACATGGGGCAATGTATCAATGCCTGAGACATTGATACATTATAATCTTATGCAACACCAAAGAAATCATTTGTCTTCTTACTGACCACAATAACATAAAATGATTCCAAGTGGTTATTTTTAAAGCTTCCTTTTTTTGACTTGTTGATCCACTTCATATGGACACACCAGAGTGCTATGACTGATGCATCCTTTTCAGGAGTGGAAATTGGAAACCAAACTCTAGGGCCTATTATGAGAAGGGTTTAGTTACATTTGGATCATCTAACTTGGTGACTCCCAACCTGGGGTTCCTCCTGCCTAACGGGTGTGTGCCAAAAATCACAGAGGGGCGAATGAGGTTGCCACCACACACCGACTGTTAAATATAATTATACACATTTATAAAGTAGGGCAGGAACTTTATCACAAAGAGGTTAAAAGATGCTATTAACCTTTTTTTTAATGTACTTTTTACAAAGTACGTACAACGTACAAGCATTGACGGCTGTTTGCTGATGGCCGTTCTCAGCCATCAGTGCTCAACCAAGCTTCTTATCTTAGCCCATTGGGGGTTCCGTTTTGCTTCAAAATATGATCTGATTGGATGCTAGAAAAGATTATTGTTGTGTTCAAGTTTACAAAACAAGTTGGCCCATCACCCAGCCCCGGCTCAAGACGAGTTAATGGGGGGCAAAATCAATCTTTGTAGCTGAACATCAGTAGTCTACAGGCTACTAGTTAAAAAGCTTAAGGTGCAGCATTGGTATTAGCTAGTCCTCTTTTAGCTAACATTACCTGTATCCAACATCTTTACTCAACTCATTTGGTTAGTTTGGAGGAAAAACTGTGCAAAGTTCTGTGCATTTTGTTGGTTTGCTGCCGTGAATCTAACACTCCTGAGTAGTTCTGTATAGCAGCAGCAGGTCTCGTTTGCTGCCACACAGGTATAAACCCAGCGTCTTAGCACTCATGTTGTATTTAAAGACGGCTCGGAAAAACAAGTTACGACGTGTTAACAACGGATTAAATGGTTTTAATGGCTGAAAAAGTGACAGGAGGCACAGACATGGGAAGTACAGAAGCCCCTACTGTCAAATCGATATAGGAATAACAGAGAATTGGCCACCTTAAGGTAAAAACAACAGACAGCGTCCAGTTCAGGGGGGGCACGGCTGACTCCGTGGGCGGGCAATGCCCCCCAATGACCACCAGGCCTGCCATCACCAAAGGTCTTCAAGTATAAAACTGAATGGGTATAGTGACACTTTGCACCAATCTGATCGTTGAATAACCTAGATAACAAATGAAAGAATCTTTGTTTAGGATTTTGTTTTCTGGAACAAAATTTCTGAGTTTGAAATGTCCAATTTCTAGAAATTTGAGGGGAAAAAAACAAAAAAAAAAACTACCCTAACCCTACCCTGAATCTCATAATTTCTGAGGTTTTTCTAGCAAATTTTTGACTTTCCAAACTCAAACTTTTTGGCAAAAATGTACTTCTTTTTTTGGCCCCAATATCCCATAACATGTGTGTTTCAAACATTGTTACTGCTTTTGTACTAAAGAAACATTATCTTGACTTTATGTTGAAGACATAAAATTCTTACTGTGGTGTTGCATGCCTGCCTTTCCATGAACAATGTTCGGTTCAAGACAGGAAGGGGTGTGTAGCTTTTTATACGTCGATGCAGGGGGGATTTCAACCAACTTCAGAGTCAAACCTAGATTGCCTCGTCACTGAACAATGTCCTGTTGACACAACGCACATCTCTGTGTCAACTACAGGCCAGCGCCACAAAGGCCAGCCCTGAAAACACAGAATGTGCATGTCTCTGTGGGTTTTGAGTGGGAAAGAGCAACATCAGCTATCTGCTGCTTCTGAGCTAGAAGAGACAGAAGGTACCAGGATAGCTAAAAAGAGTGGAGTTAGTTAGTTAGGCATTTAGTGTAATGTTTAATATAAGATATTTCTTCGTTCAGCAGGTGGGAAATTAACACAAGATATAACAACAAACATGTCAACTGTTCACATTTGCCTGGAGAATAACTACCGCTTCATAAATATGGAGATTCAGACAGCTGCCACATGATGCCAGCAGGTGGGAAGATTTCATTCGCAACGTTGCTTTAGCATCATTTAATTCACACCTTCAGGTTAGGTGCAACACCGTCTGACACAGTGAGGTATTTGGAAACTAAGCAAGTAGTGAAAATTCAGATATTAAAATAACTTTCACTGCAAAAACACAGGAAATTAGCATCCAAAAGAAAACAGAATAATTTTATTGGTATAAAAATTTTTTAATATTGGATGATGTTCAGGTTTCATTTTCAGCTCTTGTATTTTATTTGCTTGCAGACTAAATAAATACACTTCTATATTAAATAGAATTCAGATTTATTTGTATGAGCAATTGATGTTACAGCAAGTACAAAGAACTAAAAGACAAAGTATCAAAGTAATAAGAGTTACTGCAGTGTAAGCGGAGTATTGTAAGAAAGTCAAAACATTTTTTAAAAAGTTTCACGCACTGAGACTCGAGTTCTGTCGTTCATGGTAAATAGCTATTTAAAAGAATCGGATTGTTTGTGAACTTCACCACCTCTTTCTCTTTTTAATTCTTTGGAAGCGGGAAGTGAAGCTCTCCATTTTACCCATGATTGTACTCAAAGCTTGTTCTTCGGCAGAACATTTTCTCCGGGTTCCTTATCTTTAGCCGCCGAGGTTTTTATGGTCTCAAGCCGCCTGTTAAGACAGTAATTTGAGTGTAACCCTAAAACATTTACAGTGTTTGGTCACCATGACCAGCTCTTCCCTTCTATGACGCTAACCATAGCCTACACTTAAAGTCAACTCGCCTCAAAATAGACTCCTGACTGGCCGCAGCATTGCTGGAGGACCTCAGTTATCTATATCACCACCTAAAGAGTCAGCATATTTCTGCTTGTTTGCATCTACACCAATGCAGGGAGTCTTCAACTGTGCGGTCCCCACATGTGGACATTGGTTTGACAAAAAAAAAAAAAAAGAAAGCTTTCACACATCCTCCTCCTCCACAATTGTGCACCACTTAAGAGACCAACAACTCATGCTCAATGAATTGGATGTAATTACAGAGCAGCTTTATGTACACCACACCCTTCAAAATATGTTGTTTCCTCTCATGTTAGGTCTATATTACTTCAGCGTTACGCATTTCCTCTTTTTATAGTCATTTTCTACGATATTTGTTTTCCCCCTGTAATCTCCAGCTGCTTGATGCCGACACCTATCCAGTTAAAGGTTCAGCTAAAGTGGACAAGGCTTAAATGTGGCTCTGTTGCCACAAATAAGACACAGATGCAACTTCATATCCATCACCAAGTATGAAAACAGGTCATAAATAGTATGCAGACGGCCACAAATAGCTGCATTTTCACACCATGTAGCCTCCACATGCAAGCCAAGACAACCGTTTAGTGGTTTCCTTCTATAAACTGACATGTCCTTTTCTATCCATCATGTGGGTCAAATCCAAGAACTTACCAGGGACACATTTCTATGCATCATTCGTGTAAAACACAATTGTCTTTGTATTGTAATGCTGGAAAATCCAGTTGATGTATTTAAAAAGTTATGAACATGAGGTACAGTGCCTTGGAAAAGCATTTATACCCATTGAGCTTTTTCATTTTGTCACATTAAAAACACAAACTTCACAGGCTTTGTTTCATGTGATAGAATGAAAAGTGGTGCATAACTGAGAGGAGGAAGTTGGAAAAGGTTGGCGCAAAAATTTGGGAAGGGTTTTCCCTATTGAGCTCCTTTGAATCTCCCACCCTGTAAATGAAGTTTAGGGGTAAGCAACTGCCTTCAGATGTTGCCTGATAGAGTTTACCTGTGTCTAATTTCATGTCAGTGAAAATCCACCTGTTCTACAAAGCCATGAGAGGTTTGTTAAAAACTATTTATGAACAAACAAGTAAAAACAGCAGACAGTTCAGAGAAAAAAACAAAGAGAAGTTTAAAGCTGGTTTCTCACCTGATAGTCCTGTAGATTTGGTTTGATTTGGGGCCAAATTTGCAGCATTTGTTTTGTTTTCAAGCTGGTGTGGTTCACAGAGTCAAATGAACCAAACTCTTTGGAAAAACCCGTTAACCTCTTGGTGTGTGCTGTGATGGCACAGCACCAAGAACCACTGCACAAAACAACTCAAAAACCTCAGAAGAAGACACTGAGCGCAACTTCCCCTTCACGATTGTAAACAAAAATGAAGTGGCATCAGATTTTAGGGTTTGTAGGATTTTTCTTTCTTCTTTGGCAAAAGATCATAAGCCATTTCTCTCGCTAGTGTTAGAAAAGCATGTTTGTTTTGCTTGTATTTACCCAGAGTGCTCTGGGTAAATACGCTTCCTGCTTTTGGAGTGGTCTCTGGTCCACTTGGTATTTGAACTGCACCAGAGTCGTGTTGTTTCCTTTAGTAGTTCTTAGCGTCGCCACAGGTGAGGGGGAGAATAGGATTTTTTCTAAGGGATCATTTGACACAATGTGTTCTGAAAGGGAACCACAGCAGCTCAAAATATAACAAATGTATCAATTTTAGTCCCCAATAGAACTGAGTCTACTGGACTATTAAGTGTGAAAACACCCAGAAACTTGTGGAGTACCCCACTAAACCTGAGAGAGCAATTCCTCAAAGAAGAAGCCTAGAGGCCCTTAGTAGCTACGTTTAAGGAACTTACAGAACATCTTGATAAAGATGCACTTAATGCATTTACAGAATCACCTCGACACCTCCTGACAGACTGCTTCGGCTCAATGGATGCGAACAAAGCATGAGACACTTTAAGTCTGTCTGGAGGTTTTATGTTTGTGTGGCGCTGCCATGGGTAACCAACACTCATTCAAACACCCTGCACTGAAGCTCAGCCTGGTTTCTAGGGTTCTACTGTGTACTTTCCCAGATAAGTTATTTTGTAATATTTACCCTCCCAGGTTGGTCTTTCAGGATAAAAACACAGGTCTTGGTAAAGTAGTTCAAAACTAAAAGCTGTTATGCTCCAAACAATATTGTTGTGACATCTTAAAAACAGATACTTGGGAATACTCATGGCTGTTTTACCATATTTTAAGCAGTTTACAAATCTGCACCTGACTTATCCTCTCAACTGAGGGGCCCCTAATCTCTGTTTGCTCTGTAACCCTCCTTGCCCCAGCTTTCATCAGCTGTTGTCTCTTGTTAACACACATGAAGTCCATTCTAGTCACTGGGTATCAGCTAGTATCAGCTCTAATCTTGGAGCTCTTATTAACAAGATTTTTAAACCACAGTTGTCTCTGCTATTGACTTGTGAACTTCAACCTGAGGCTTAGACTGAGCCACTTATACCAGTTGCTGCATGCCTCAACACCATTACATGCAAGCACGCCTGCAAGCTAAGCCTTAAGGGGTTTAAGGATCTATTTAATTTCATTATCGCAAATTTGATTGCCTCAAGAGGAGAGACGACATCAACAAGCCCCGACACAGGAGAGCAAAAACGGTGACTAAAGGGAGATTTTTCTTTAAATCTTGTAGATTGCTTCGTGGTTAATAATCTTGGCAACAGTACCACAAAAAGTAGTTCCACCACATACAAACAAAACCGAAGTTACTCCCTTTTGCTTTGATCTACGCTGCTCCTATCACCACCAAGAAAAGAAATGATAGTTACTTATTGTTTGTTCAGTAGTAGGCGCCCAGCAGGCAGGTTTAGCAGGTCCTCTTTCCCTCCAGCTACACCTCCCACTAAAACCATTGGAACATGCTCGTGTGTGCGAACACACCAATTAAAATCCATTTTATGTCACATCATCGTTTCACAACTGTCTATTTTACTGTAAGGGTACAGTGTCCAATCTTGATGCAGATATATGCAGCTAATGGTTTGTTTTTTTAATTCCACAGTGCAGGTTTGAAAGACTGTCTTATTTTAAGTAAGCTGGGGTCTTAACCCATCGGCTAGCAGGACCCTTAGTCACCAAGACCAGCTTTTCTAATGTAATATTGACTCCAAATGCAACTTAAGTGGCTTTTTAGTGCTCAATTTCGTTCTTTTTTTTTTTTTGTCTTTTTCAAGGCAGCTTGGACAGCCCAATTCCGATATCTTCACTCAAAAACACCAATCCAATTTGTGCCACTTCTATGCATGGTACTAAATCAATATTTAGTCCGATACTTTTCAAAATGTCTACAGACAGAACTTTCATGTTGCATTTTATCTGACTCTAACATCATTTCTTCTGCACTAGAAAAAATGCACAACTAATAGCTGACTTCTTCTGGGGTGTATTTTTCTGATTTGTTCAGGAGAACAGAAGCCACAAACTCATCAATAGAACATCAACACCCCAATTTACTTCATCTTCAGTTAGGCCTGTCACAAAAACACATTTTGCTGGATGACAAATTGTCCCAGACGTTATTGCAATAAATGATAATATTGTTGTTTTGAGATCATTTTCAAGTAATAATGAAGTAATGGCCGATGATGCAAGAACTCATTCTCAGAGATCATTAAACTTTAAGTTCTAATGAACATTTAACTCTGGGACTGGAAGACATTGTAAATATGCAAAACAAATCAACAAAACAGAAACAACAATTAAAATGAATTATTTAACTCTCAACAATTGTCCTTCAAAAAAGAGTCAATTGAGTCCAGAGTGAAGACTTTTGTCATCGAGCTTTTGGCAGAAAGAAAAAGAGAAATAAAATAAAAAACAGTAAATGAGAATTATTAAGCTAGTCCTAATATAACATGTGATTCATTGATTTATTGCCTAGTGGAGCAGGCCTCAGTCAGTCTCTCAGTCTGTCTCTTCCTTTCTAAAAGAAACCCCAATGAAAAGGTTTAATTAACACTAAACAACATTTTTTAGCAGCCCACTAAAGTAGATTTTGCCCAATTTCAAAAAATACAAAATTTCCCACAAAGCATCTTTTAATGGGCAATGATGACGCACTTTTATGAGCAAGTGCAGACAGACACGGTGTGGAAGTGATCAAGTGCAAGCATGGCAAAGATTGTACTCAAAACAACAAGAGAGGAGAAGAAGAAATAAACAACGCATCGCTTTTATGATGACCAGAACAGAAACAAAGAGACACTGGCTTCTCCTTAACAAGTCCATCTCTGCCTCCTTCCCAGATGGGGGGGAGTGGCTCTTTTCAACGTGACAGCACACTGTAATATAATCATTCCCTAATCTCTACATTTCCTTCTAAAGCAAGCTCGCATGTCTAATCTGATTGGAATAAGGCTGAACAGTGCAATCCATCACTGGATTCTCTACTAAAAGTGCGCAGGCAAAAAGTAGAGTTGACAGATGAACTGAATGCTCCGCCGCCCCTCCTCCTGAAACGTGGCTGACCGTGAAGCTCTTCTTTCAACGATTATCTGTCTCTCTGCGGGCGGCCCTGAGGACAGGACAGGCCAGGCTGCTGCTGGACAAAACGCACTGGTTCTCTTTGTCTCACCGCGTCTGGAAGCTGAGCCGCTACATCAGATAAACATCGCTTCTCCCAGCTCATGATGCCGCGTGCAAGGGGATGGAGCTTGTGCGTGCGCACCTGAGCCGAGCGAAAGAAAGTGATCCTTTGTTTTGCTACATCCCACAGAAAGCCTAAAAAATCTCAAACCACAATGTCTAAACGAATGCCTCCCTCGCAATAAAACGATGGGAGGCAAAGGACGTCTCTGGAGCAGCATCCGCTGCTGATGACCTGCAGATGTTAGCTAGGCCCGCGGGGCTGACTGACAGGTGGCACCGGGCTATTAGGACAGCTACGCATTTAGTAAAATGATGGAGACGTTCAGAGACTTACCTCAGCGCCACGCGGACCGAACTTTCATCCTGTCCCGTCGTCATTGCTCCGTAAAAAAAAAAAAAAAAAAAAAAAAAACTGTCGAAAAACTATAGTATTGCAACAACAACAACAAAAAAATATCGTGGCTTATTTGCCTTTGGATTAAAAAAAAAAAAAAAGAAAAAAAAAGGCAAGAAACCAGTGCGCACTCACTCCTCGGTACAGCAAACGGCGCTTCTCACCTCGAGTTCAGCGTCGTCATTTTGAGACGAGCTGAAAAACAAAAACCGCCTTGAAGGTGTTCAAACCATGGTATGAGCTACAAGTTAGGTGTTGCACCGCATCTTGGTGCCGCTCGGGCCGGGTGCTTCAGCTTTGACTGAAGCTCGACATGCACACTGGGAGAGAGCCGCTACGGGGAAAGCCATGCGCGCGCGCAGAAACTCACGTTAGAAAAAAAAAAAAAAACGCACCCGCGCGCTGCCGTTCCTCTGTTTTTTTTCCGCTGGGTACACACCGGGAGGGAGCCGCAATGCGTCAGCAAGCCACGCCCTCTTTAGTTGGAAAAATTGCCGGCGGAATGACGTCATAGAACGACTTTGGGAGAAAAAACAAATACAGGTGTTTGAAGGAGTTTATTCCACGCAGCTTTATTAGTCATACCTTTCTCTACGCTTTTACTGATTAGCACTGTGAGACCACTTTATTTATTCTTTTAGATAATCACAGCTGTTGCAATTTCAATTTTCGATAGTTTGAAATGTACATTGTTTTAATCTTTTTTCTTATTTCTCGTGCTTTGTACAAATCTATAGAAGCATGTTTTTAATCCATCTATGAATCAAAAGCACACATGTGAACACATTTTTATTGTTATACCAAATGAAAACTTTGATAAGTTGATTTTCTTATCGCAAATAGAACGAGCGGTCCTTATATTAAAAACATCAGTTTTTTGGGTTTTTTTGCCTATTAAACCAAAATATGTAATTTTTCTTTTGTGGTAAAATACAATAAGTCGAAAAGTACCTGGTTAGATTTCCTTGTAAAAATAATTTTAAAAAAATAGAATATTTTTCCCACTATAAAATATAGATGAACAAGACAGTATATCTTACATTCTATCGAACATTTTGATTCCCAGCAGGAGTTAGACGTGAAGAATGTCAGAATTATAAGAAACTGACCACTTATGTGTTTTTTTTTTATTGCCAGTAATTTTATAATCTGTTTAAACATTAAAAGCAAATCAAACTAAATTTATTCATGAAAATCCGATGCAGCTGCAAGCTCAGTGAAAAGTGAGATATTGACATTTTCAAAGAAAAAAAAAAAATAGAGATTTTATAATCTCATATGACTCATTAATGCTGATTCGTTTTTACAAAGCATGCTTTTTTTTTTCTTTTTTTTTACACATTTGGTATTCTCATTGACTATATATAGTGGACATAATTCTAATATTTATTTTCAAGCTGAGGTTGATCTTGACTTGTGCTCCACTACTGATCAATATCAGAAGATCATGTCAGAGGAGCCAAAAATGGGGCCACTTTTCAACAAACCAAACCAATGGTGCCATCTTGTGGCTTCAGCGGGAACAAAAACAGTGACAAAGATTTGTGTTGAGAGCCATTTATCTTACTTTTACATCATGAGGCTACCTCTACCACTACAGCCCAACATTTTTGTTCTAATGGAAGCATAATCATATACTATCTGTCAAAATTTCACTGAAATCCTCTCTGATAATGCTAAATACCATTTTCTGTAATTAACTCTTATTTGGTTGTTTACTGAGTTGGATAATTGTTAGTAGGAGAAACACAGCATATCATACCTTTGTGCATGGGAGGACTGCACCCAGCCTGGCACTTCCTCTTCATGTTCTTTTATTTTTGTAATATTCTGACTTTATTCTTAAAATTTGATATTTTTTATTTTTTCAGAGTGGCAACAAATAAGAGAAAATAAATAGACTTTCCAAACAGTGTGAGATTTACTGGCAAAAGTCATTGTCACAAAGAAAAAGAAAAAGAAAAGAAAAAAAAAAAAAAAAAAAAAAAGACCAAATTTATGTATTTTTTGTAGCAACTTCATTCCTACCTCAGACACAATTACGACGCTAGCAGAAAAAGGCCACTGTCAACGTCTGTTGGCAGAACATAAAAGTTTTATTTTTGCACTTGGGACAGAGTTTGCGTCGTTTTACAACGCGAAGCGTCGGAATGCGTTTACAGTTCGTAGAAAACAGTTGTCACCATAAAACATACAGATACAAAGGTCTTCAGTGTGTTGGACATTTTGTGCAATTTGCAAACACCTCGAGTACAAATAAAATCAACTTAAAAACGGTTCAAGTAAGAAATCCTGTACAGTTTGAAAATGTCCACAGTACCACAAAATCAAATGAGAACAAAATGTAAAAAACGACTCCTGTTTTTATGTTGTTCTGGGTCACTTGGCCATGATTATCTGAGCTGCAACAACAAGGACATATGATTCATAACAATATTTCAAAATAAAGGCAGAGCTTTTAGCACTTCACCTTCAGGCCGTACTTACAGTGATATAGGCTATGGCGCAGTCTGAGTCCACTGCTCCATAATCTGCCGGCCTGTAATCTGAAGATTGCTATAAAAAACAATAACAATGTAGGAACACTTACACATTCTAAAATGTAAAAAAATAAACTGATAAAAAATCAACAAAAAAAAAGCAAAACGTTTGGCTTACATTGTGCAGACTCTCACCACGAAAACAGCAAACCACAATCGGTTGTTTTCTTTCCCCACCAGAGCAGATTAGGAGAATAAACCCACGTTAGTAAATTTGACAAGAATGTGTTTTGAAACGTGACGGAAAACATTGGGAATCTTCATGGATCTTAAGAGCCAAAACACATTCTTGCTGGTGTCCCATGTTTGAACTCTCCCAGGCTAAACCACAGAAGGAGGTGTCAGACTGAAATCATGCAGTTTGCAGGAGGTGTAAAATCTGTGTCTCTTTACACTCCAGAATAACAATGTAGGAACACTTCAGATCTATTTTTTTTTTTGTAATATTTCTGCAGCCAGATGATTGTTCAATTCATAGGAAAGAGAGTTTTCTGGAACACAATAATGATCTGTTTCTGTCACATTTAGAGGCTTGTTTCCCTTTTTAGGTGGAAAACAACAGCAATAGTTAGCCGTTTGCTGCGTTTCCATTACAAATGTCGGTAAAACTTGGTCCACATTCTGCTAATGTCGAATAAGTACAATTTCGCAATTGTTATGTTTCCACTAAATAGGAAATGCAATTAGAATCACACACAAATGAGTTTGTTCACATGAAAAGTAATTAAAAATCATCCTTCTGCCACTTCCTGTTGTCTTCTTTGTCGTTTCTGCCAGTGGTAACCTTTAGTTGTTGATCATGTGACTCGTATGATGCGAAAAGTTTTAGTTCTGAGAAATCCACCAATTTTGATGCAGCAGATAAACCACCTCGTCCTAAGGCAAAATCCCTTCAACCAAAAAAACGTTTTTGACGAAATTGCTGTGCTTCCATGAAGCAAATTTATTTTTGTAATTCCAATTTGCGCAATTGTATGGCCAATGGAAACGCAGTCAGTGTTTTCTACGGCAGCATGATTGTCTTTCCTCCCTGCATAAGCAGTCTTCAAACAGAACAGAAAGCAGAATCAAAAAAGAGAAGAAAGTAAAAAAATTAAAGAAGCCAACCCGCTCTACTCTACATCTGAGGCGTCGTTGTCAGAATGGAGGTAGTTGTTGCCTTTTACCCGGAAGTAGTGGACGCGGCGGTCGTCGCTCGCTGGCAAATCTCCACAAGAGCAGAGCCGCCTGGTAAACAGATTCTCGATGTCCTCCAGCTGTAAGCCCTTCGTCTCCGGGAGGCAGCAGAGGACGAAGAGGAGCCCCAACACCACCAGGCCCGCGTACAGGAAGAACGCACCTGGGAGACAGGAAGTCAAGCGAGGGTATCTGGTGACGTTGTTTTTCTCTGTTTTTTTTTTTTTTTTGGAAACCCTCAATGGATTAGCCAGGATTAGCATGTACACACCAGGACAGAGAGTAAATAGTCTTGTGGAAACATTTTAAATGAAGACAAACGAGTTACAGTTTAACACAATGTGCAAGTGTCCTGAGCATTACACGTACCGTAATACGTCAGATACTCTGCAACATGGAGAAAAGTCAAAGACACCAGCACATTGAAGATCCAGTTGATGCCAGCAGAGCAGGCGTTCCCGGTGCTGCGTGCCCACAGCGGATAGATCTCTGAGTTCACCGTCCACGGCATCGTGCCCATACCTACAGTACACAAAGCCATATATTAATTCTATATGGCTGAAACAATTAATCAGATTAATGTTAAAAATAATCGGCAACTTAATCAGTAATCGATTAATCGTTAACTGGAGTCCACAGTCTCAGTAAAAAAGGCAATTGCTGAATGAAAAGCACACTCAGACCAATTGACCCAAAAATGTATGAAAAAAAATATAACCATTTTGCATCTGAGATTAAAATAGAAGAAAAAAAACTTTGTAAAAGTGTTCTGCTCCACATGGGGCCTAGTTTTAACTTCACCGAGTTCAAATTCTGTAAAAAAGAAATTTGCTATCCAATTATTAACCTGTTCTTCCAAAAATAAAAACAACAAAAACAAACAACAGACTACCGTAGAATTAAGATGTATTCTTTCAACTGCAGACGCATCCTTTGCCACAAATGATCAAGCGCACACTAAGAGAAAGCTATGTTGTTGCATTTTAGGCAATAAAATTTTCTAACTTAAAAAAAAGAAATAGAATTATTTGTTGTTTTTTTTTTCACATTTCTAATCTTGCATAAAACGAGTTTAAGTGTTTAAACGAACAATCTGAGGGATCTGCCAATATTTCTATCAAATTAACCGGTCAGGATAATCAATGGAATAATCTATCACTAATATAATTAATTGTTGTATTTGCTAGCTGTTGGTATTTTACTGCAGGGAAAATTTGATTTTTGTTTCATTTCTTTTCTCAGTTAATGCTACGATAATTCTCCCCATTTTGTGAGAAGCCAAAGTTTTGTAAATAATTCCTATTAAACATATGTCATAAAAAAACATTTAAAAAAAGACTCATCTTTACATGATAAGCAACTTGTTATCTGTTTGAAAAGAAAAGAGGTGATCTGACCTGGAGCAAATGATGCGAGGTAGAGGATGAGGCCCAAAAGAACAACCCAGGAGTATGATGTGGGACAGTAATTGTAAGCCCAATATGGGCTGAAAGATTCTTCCGTCCGATTAGAACATCTGAATGAAAAAAAAAAAAAAAGAAGGAAGAAAGCAGACTGGTTTTAACAAACTCTACACTACCAACTCAAAGCACACGCAGACGACGTTGTGACCTTCCCCAGGCTGCGCTGTCGGCTGATGCCGAACTGACAGGAACGCAGGAAGAGTTGAACACGCCGGCGTCATTTTCGAGGTAACAGAATCCACAGTACGGATCCAACATGCACGGTTCACAGGACCTGGCAGAAGGAAACATGATTAACCTAAACATGCCTGCAGAAAAAAAAAAGGCTCTCATAAGAAATTAAACAGTCATAAAAAATTTAAAAAAAAAAAAAAAAAAAGCCAGCTAAGTATTTAGAAATATGTAAAATGTTTGAGATGAAACGAGACAAATTCTAGTCAGGTCACATAATGGTAAGCATCCACTCATGTTTAAAGGGGGCAGTATTATGTGTTCTCCACAAACATAGTGCCACTTTATAGCATAATCAAGTAGCTATGTTACCTTCAATGTTAAAAGTAATGCCATATACTGTACTTAAAACATGACTTAAAGGAAATTTAACGACTTGAAATTGGGCCTTTGTGTCTTTAAGAAACTCATCTCTATCTGAAACTCCGCCTTCAGGAAGTCATCACAACATGGCTCCTCGATTAACCTTTTAACAATGTTTTTTGCCAGCGTTGCACTGAGAAGTAGCTTCTGTCAGGAGCTCAGGTGTTTGCTAATTGCTGCTGGCTAGTCTGAAGGAGTTGAGTGGGGGAGGTATGGGGAAGCACTGCTCTGAGAGACAGAATATTGTAAAGGTAGGAGGTAAAATGAATGCAGAAAAATAAAGGGAAATCTCTGTAAGACCATTTGTTTCCATCTATCAGACAGTATTTATTTTCCAACAAGACAGCATCCAGGTAAAGACACACAGAGATGGTTTGTGATTGCAGTCAAAGGTGCATTTAATAAACACTGCCTTGAATTGGGTGAAAATTCATGCAGCCACTTATTTTATGTCACTTATCTAGCTTAATTGTCATTATTTTGAAGAAATCAGGGCTTTTTTGTACATTTTTTGGCCAGAAGTGCCTAACTTTGTTGCTTATGATCAATTTCAAATGGTAATAAAGGGTAAAACTTCCAAGGGGGGTGAATACTTTTTACAGGCATCGTATGCAGCCACGCTTTATGAAAGGCAAACTGTGAGTCACCAGTATTTGTAACTTGTGTCAACTCACAATTTTGATACATTGCTCTTCACTTGAAATATGCAGCATAATGTTTTGACTTGCTTCGCTTGTCCTTTTAAAGTCAGTGTGTCTTTTTACTGCAATTGGGAAGTTGGAATGTCAAATAAACACACATGTAAACAGGAATCCCAGACCAGCAGGCTTACAGACTCAGAGGAGCAGCTTCCCTTGCACATGTATTTTATTAAATCAATTCCTCTAAATATACCATGTTAAATGATGAGAGTATGACTTTACTTTCGTTATCAAGCAAACCAGAAAGCGACAAAAATTAATATGTGGGTAAAACCAAAAGTAAGAACAAGAATTTAGCCTTCTGAGGTGAGGAACAGCGATGTTTCATTTAGTGCAGCAGTGGAACTAGCCGGTTTGCTAGAATTGGAAACAGAAAAAAGGGAAGTGACTCCTTTGTGAATTTGGTTTTCTCACCCATAAAGCCTGCAGGTGGAATTGTGAAAGTCGATGGGGTGGAGCGTGACAGGAGGAGAGTGTTGGGCTGACAGCAGAAACCCGACGGCCAACAAAGTCAGACTCAGTCCAGTTCCTGTGTTAAAATAAAACCATCAAATAAAGCTTTGAGGCAAACATTTCTGAAATTTAAAGGGGCAGTATTATGTGTTTTCCAGGCACATGTTGGCTTTTTATAGCACAGTCAAGTAACTATGTTACCTTCAGTTTTAAAAATGCTCTATATATCAAATATGACTTTAAATAAGTTTTCCGCCTTGAAATTAGGCCTCTGTCTCTTTAAAAAATTCCTGCTCCTTCTGAAACTCTGCCTTCAAGAAGTCATAACATGGCTCCTCCATTAACCCTTTAACAACATTTTTTACCAACCTTTACTGAGAAGTAGCTCCTATAACGAGCTGATGCTCAGTTCCACCAGATGTTTGCTAATTGCTGCTAGCTAGTCTGAAGGAGCTGAGAAGGGCAGTGGAGGGTTGCTCTTTGAGACAATCCTTCAGGTATGTTTTTGAGGAGGGAATAACATTATAACATGATGCACAGCTCAAAAAAGCTGATTTCATAAAACACTGCCCCTCTAAGAAGTCCTCATGCCGTTCAAACTGCCTTTCAAGCTAAAATTTGATAATTTGAGCAGTTACGAACCTAAAAGGCTGCCCAGCGTCAGCTTCCTGCGGCCTACCCTCTCCACGAGCCACACTCCCACCAAGGTGAACACGAAGTTGGTAGCTGAGGTTGCAGCAGCCAGCCAGATGGCCTGTTTGTCTTCCCGCACCCCGGCCATCTGCAGGATGGTAGCACTGTAGTACCTGGATACGAACAAACGGAGCAATGAGGTTAGCAGAGAGAGGTAAAAACCTGTTCAATGTGACAAGACAAGCAGGGCATACATGACTGTGTTGATCCCAGACAGCTGCTGGAACATCTGGAGGCCACACCCAACGATGAGAGCCCTGCGAGTCGGTCCGTAGCTGAGGATGCGTAAAATGACGACGCCTCCTGCAAACCAGGAGTTAAGAGTTTCCAGCGTGACATTAAAGATGCAGTATGTAACTTTCACAAAAAACAGTTTTTTACTTATTTGTTGAAGCTGTCCCCATGTCGTGACAGTATAATGTGAGACAGATCATTTGTGAAAAGATGGCTCTCCTCCACCTCTTCCCTGAGCTGCTATGGTCGTCTGAAGAAATGCATCGCTCTGACCAAAAACAACCAATCACAGCCAAGAGGTGGGGCTTAGTGCTGTCACTCATCCTCACGTACACAGCTGATTGAATGATGGTTTGGTGTCCAAAAACAGCAAATTTAAAGTACTGGCACAGGGAGAGTAAGGGGATATGGGGGCACAAAATTCATTAAATTAAAAATGGAAATTTTGTTTATTGTGATTTTTGTTGTTGTGGTTTTACTATCTCAACAATAAACAAAATGTTTATGAAAAATGTATATCATTAAAGATCCAAAACATAAAAAGGACTTTTGCCTTACTAAAAGAAAAATGGACAATTTCCACATTTTTCAATTTTTTTTGGTCATCAGTTGTATTCTATTTTATTTGCCAGATGTTTACTATTCTTGACTTGTGGTCAGGGGTCGAAGAAAATCATGTCAAGGGCCGCAAATTGTTTAAAGCGCAGGGTTTCTGGATGGGGACCCTTTTGCCAACCCACAGACAATGCTAATATGTAAACTTTTAGAATGTTTTGCCTCACTTTTATCCACCATTTAATAATTATTACATTTGTATAACATAAGTGCTGCCTCATCCTTCCTTATTTCAGTCAGCCAGGAGCTATTAGGGGTTATTTGTTCAAGGGCAATTCCTTTGGTCTTTTTATTATCTAAAAAGTCATTTAAAAAATTACTAGATCCAGTCGTTTTATTTTGTTTCCCCATTTCTTCTCTCCATCTTTCTGAGGCCCCAAAAGTTCCCATGGTGGCCCCTACTTTAAAAAACACTGGTCTAAAGAGCCGCCTTGAGTTGGACACGTCGCTCAGACCTGATCCTGTTTCGTCCTCCTCCTCCTCGATGCTGGTCCTGATGGTGTCGTACTCCTCCTCGATATTCCGGTGCCCCCGGATGCGGCCCAGGACTTGGCGTGCCTCCTGCCTCCGGCCTTTCTGCAGGAGCCAGCGGGGGCTCTCCGGCAGGAAGATGAAGCCGAAGAACTGCAGCATGGCAGGCAGGATGGACAGACCCAGCATGTACCTGGGATCGATCGGGAGGAAGTTGGAGGAGGACACTGCTGAACAGAAATTTACCAGAGAAAAGAGGCGACATTTCGCAGTCAAATACCTCCAGCCGTCGTGACTCAGGTAGCTGAAAGCCCCGTCCACCACACTGGCTATGAACTGGCCACCAGTGATGAAGAGAGAGTTGATGGTGACCAGCTGGCCTCGCAGGTGTGGAGGGGAAACCTCTGCAATGTATACGGGGACGGTCATAGAAGCAATGCCTGTTGGGAAGAAGAGTTTTTTTTTTTTGTAACATACAGAATTTGAGAAGAAGTCAGAACTCCAGTTTTTGCATTTTGCACATGTAATCTCTGCCTCAAAGCAAAGAATGCCAGCATCAAGTAAAAAAACTTCAGACAAAGGCAGAGAATGACGCTCCAGGAAAGCGTCAATCCTTAACATCAGGGCCTGACTTCAGGACAGGCTTACAGGGGCAGCAGCCTGGGGCCCTGATTTTTGATGGCACCAAAGACTTTCTTTTTAATTAAAGCATATTTTTCAAACGTTGCACTTCATATCAAACTCATAAGCCGACATCAGGCAAATTGTATTGGGATCTATATGAAGAAAAACAACATCCACTTATTTGAAAATTATTAAGTTATTGCTGATGTGTGAAAAACTGGTACATATAATCAAAAATGTAATTGCAGCAAAAAGTGGTCTTAATGTACTAATGTGTTTTATTTTATACTGCAAGTAAAGTTTTGGGAGTGGAATAGCTACAAAGAAGAAAATAAATAAATAGATTATGTGTATTTAAATAAAAAAAACATTTATACAAAATCCATGTATTTTTTTTATATATTAGGTATCACATTTATGTCTTGATTGAAGAAGATAACTCTGTATGCCTTTGTGTGAACTGAACATGATTATCTGGGGGTCACAGATTTTTTCCAGGGGGGCATGGCCCCTATGTACCTCCTTTGGGGTGGCCACTGATTTATACTCTTCACCAACTGGAGTTACTCACCGATGCCCAAACCCACTGTGACTCGACCAACAAGGAGGACCACTTTGCTCTGGGCGACACTCATAACAATCCCACCGCCACAGAAGATGAAGCTGGCGATGAGGATACAAATCCTGCGCCCCAGCCACCCATTCAGGAAGCCCCCGCTGAGGGCGGAGAGCGCCGCGGCTCCGACGGTGCTGGACACCAGCAGCTCCTGCCACAGGGCGCTCAGGTTCATCTCCTTCTTCAGGAGCAGCATCGCTCCAGAGACCACCCCCGTGTCATACCCGAAGAGGAATCCACCCAGGGCGGAGAAAAACGCCAGCAAATAGACGAAACACGGGGTCGACAAGGAGTCCTGATCCCCGGACGGAGGTCCAATGAGACTCCGCTCTCCATCCTCTGCAGCTTCCTGCCTCCTGCTGCCTGTGCGGTCAGTCATCTGTCATTGAAGCTGCTGAACGCAGGAGAAAGCCGCGGTTAGTTCGTGAAACAACCTGCGCTTTTTGGGAGGCATGACAGCACCAAGTTAAGAGTCGAACTTAACCTACTATCTGGTTAACAACAGGCGATAAGACAGCGTTTCCTATTTCCGCTTTATTTTCTGTCACCGCAGCGGCGACAGTAACAACGTCATAAGAAAAAAAAAAAAGAAAAAAAAAAAGCTCACACTGCACTTTGGCAGTAAACTGACAGGGCACATTTGTTTATTTTCTCATCTGGTAAGGAGACTGCCAAGTGCTCGGGGCGGCCATGTTTGAGTGACGTAGGCAGTCTACGAAAGCATGTCAGTGAAAAAGAGGTTTTATCTACATGTTCTTAACATGCAGTCAGACTGAACTCCAGTTATACGTAAATACATTATTAGTTTAATTACAAATAATATTATTTCTCCCCGAAAATGTGACTTTTTGTTAAGGAATAAAGACGTTAAAAAATTTTTTAAAAAATCAGAAACGTTCATTATTGATAGGAAGATTGTGATTTAAGGTTTATTAGTCTAGTCTTTTTGTGGTTTACAGCCAGACATGCTGGGGTCTAAAGAATATAACCCCAGCAATTCTATTTTACTGTTATTTACACAACTTTTATGTAAAACCTTTAAGCCGAACTACGTTTTACGATTTCCATGCCCCTCACAATATGGCGGAGATGTCGACGCACGGCCTCTGGAATCTCGTTGCTCGTCTGTTGCTGGAGTTCAATCAAAGCAGGTCCACCTCTACAACCACCGTCACTGTGTCACAGTTGAAACTCGGTCCTTTTTGATACGTTTCATTGAACCAAAGTACATTTGCTGACACCGAGTCGACATCCGCAAACGTCGACTCGATCAATTTTCTCTCACTGGTTTTCATAAGCGCATTAAATACAAAAGTATTTAATGAAGATATGCTTAAATGTAGCATATCTTACTTTACAGAGAGCTTATAGACTGATTGAATAGATCAAAATTCGGACTCAGACGAATGATTTGCTTTGCTTTAGTTATTATTTTATATCTTTTTTATTTTATTTTATTTTATTTTTTGCTTCGTTATTATAGTTTTATTACTTAGATCCACTTACCTCCTAAAAAAAACTTCCACCGCTCTGCTGCACAGCATTTTTTTCTCGGCGAACAGGAAGCTTCTATGGGATCATGTGATTTTGCCGATTAAAGGGACAGCAGGAAGGCGGCGGGCATCCGGGTCATGACGTCACCACGGTCGTACCCTGTCCATCTGGATGTTCCGCGAGAGACTCAACAAGGTTTAAAGATGGTAGTTTACAGAGACCCACGGACTTCGACTAATCATCCATGACTGAGTTTTTTTTTTTCTTCAATAATACGCACTTATTTCAGGTTTTAAGACGTCATGTTTTTTTTTTGTTTTTTTTTGTATTTTATTTTATTTATCAAAGGACAACCTTTATGTGCTCATTAATTAGTTCCGCAAAAGTTTTTTTTTTCTTTTTTCACCGTAGTGCCATTAAATATGAATATAAAATGTGAGGAAAAGTAGAAAAAAAAAAAAAAATGTTATTCTTTATTGTTCAGTGAGACTTTCACAAGTCATTCTCCCCAAGTCCAAGACTACATGCAAATACCTGTATTTTGAGAAAAAGGTAAAGGGTAATACTTGTTTCATTAATAAATACAAATATGTAAAGAACATTTAAAATAAAAAATAGAGAATAAAATCTAGGAATTTATTCTGTATTTAGGATTTTTTTTTTTTGTGCTTAAATAAAGCCATGCTCAAACCTTTAGAATTCTAAACAGTAAGCAAGTTCCAAGGTGGGCTACCAGTTACACAAGATAATAAATAGATGAGAATGTTGAAAGTTGCCATGATGATGTCATCATCATATCTTTCCAGACACAGACAGACAGAGCAGGCAATGCTTTTATTTTGATAAAATTAATGCTTATTTTGCTCTGAAACAAGCCAAAGTCATTTAATGCAACGTTTATGTTAATGCTGACATTAAACTCACACTGAAAAGGTTGTTTTAGATAAGGTAAACCCTGAAGTTCAGCTTCCAAAATGATGTAAATGTCTTACACAATTACAGTTATAGGTTACAGGACAGCAAAAATACCTTGATTAACTTTTCCTTTATTAGGTTTTGTCAAAAAAGTTTAATTTCAGCTATTTTTTTCTCAGTTTTTAAAACTATTTTAAGGCATTCGAGCCTTCCGTAAATTCCAACTACCGTAACACTTGTATTTGCGCGCCGAAGAAATCGACAAGTTTGAGATAGGAGACACGGCTGACAATTGTTTTGGTTTTGGTTTCGTTTTTAATATACGACGTCATAAAAAAAAATGTCTCTAAATATGTTTAAAAACTGTTTAACACCGAATTTCAAAGAAGGCAATAAATATAAAATAATACGTACCTGCACATTTTCTTCCCTAAAGTACAGAGATTTGTTGTCTAAAAATAAAAGTACAAGCCATTAACAGTTATTTTCAATGATGTTTTGTATTTTGTTTTTGGATTTATTAGTTTTAGTCTTTAGGATTCTGAGACGCATTCTGATTACCGTAAAACTTGTGAATGCGCCGCAAACTCCAACTCGTTTGACGGTGACGTTGGAGTACGTTGAAAAAGTTGTCTTCCCTCTTCATTCCAGGTTATTAACGAAACATATGTTGTATTAAAATATTTTCAGACATATGAAAAACATGTCTAAGTCTTGTCCTTCACCCACGGACTAATTTGCTTCGTCTTTGAGTAACGCAGATTGGGAAGTGCCGTGAATGGAGTATGGCGTTAAACTAAATCAGCGTCGAGCAATTATACATTGGCAAACTGTCATGCAACTTAAAAAGGTTTAGAGGTTGGCTATTTTTAGGGTCACTTATCAGCTAATGTTGCCGTAGTTCCAAAACATTCCTCACGAGACAAACTCGGTTCGGTGTGACAGCTGCGCCCCCGTGCTGCGCCGCCGCGCCGCGTCCCTTCCCCCCCCCTTCTTTGCTAAAATGGAAGTTTTTTTTTTTTTTTTTTTTTTTTTTTTTCTCGCTCGAGTCATATGATGTGACCGCGGCGAAGGAGGAACACGCCAGTCAGAGGGGGAACCAGCGGCGTCTCCCCACAGAAACGTGTCCGACTGGACGAGAAAGAGGGAAAGCTATGAGAGGAAGCTGATGTCAACGCTGGGACCGAAACTCCTCGTCACTGACAGCTTCCCCCTCGTCAAGATAACCAGTCTTAGCTCTACTGTAGCTACTGTAATATCACGCAAACAAGGTAACATATAATAATACTCCGTTATGATACATGTGGATGTCGGGGAAGTTTAGTGTAAACGGGCAGCTTGGCCTCACCGTACACGTTCTCGGTTCTCAAGGCGAGAGAGTGCACTGATTGACCTAAATGCACGTCAAGCCTTCCGGAGGAAAACAACTCTTCAAAGACCATGGTTAACAAAGAAGAGCTGGAAGGACGGCTGAAGAAGCTGCTGGTGCGGCTGAAAACCCCGCAGGAGGACAGGCAGCTGTCCACGCTGATCCAGATCCTGCAGGATCTGCGGTCCCTGGCGGCAACGGAACACGGTAGGGAAACCCCCCCATTGTTCCCTGCATGTTCACCAAACTGCCGGGAACAAACAAGAAAACCTTGAAGTAACCATGCTGCAGTAGATTAAGGATATTTGTTCTGTTTTAAGCGGTAGCGACTCCATGCAAAAAAACCTACAGTCCAGTTGGTTGCTGCATGTACATTAGTGAACTTTATGCAACTGTTACAAAAGTCACAGGAAGAGTGGGATTTATTGGCAGAATGACCATAAATCCTAAAACCCTTAAATCTTTTTCTTTTTAATGGAACAAATATTTGATTATTGTTTAACCATGTTTAAACTAATAGAGTTGCAGTATAAAGGATCAGTCTCAGCAGTATTCTTTAACATATATGTAAAACATGGCTATATATATATATTTATATTCTACCGTTGTTTCTCTTCTGAGTTAGTGAAACAAAGGAGTCTTCAGTTTAATTTTTCTTTTCTTTTTTTTTTTAAACAGAAACAACTTTAACACAATCAAACAGGATATATATATATATCCTTTGTGTGTGGAATCAGCCAGAAACAACCTAGATTTTAAGAAAATGAGTGAAACATGGCTATATATAGCCAAGGAAGTGTGCACAGGTGGTGCACACTTCCCATTTATCGACAATCCAGCAAGCAATAGGAAACTAGTTTGGAGCACAACTGGCATGAATTTTCACCTTAATTTTCTTACCACTCCCTGCCCTCTGAGAGTTTGCTGCCCAGGGGGGAGAGCCCATTTGCTAATATCAAAAACCACAGAAAAATCTGAATTAGAAAACGGGTTTCCTTTTAACCAATTTACTCTCATAGTCAGGGGGAAAATGTAACATCTCCCTGATGAGCTGATTAGCAGCAAATACAACCACCTTTAGTAAAATCAGGAGTTTTCACAGTGTACTGATTACTCGTGTATGTGATGCCAAGAAGAAAAGATATTTGAGAGGCAAATTTTACAACCTGTCAATTAGGAGCACATTTTTAACAAATCAGATTAGGTCATTTTGGGTAAATTTCAAGCAAGCTTACTCCAAATTCAGGTCAGATTTTAGTTCTTTTTCCCGACTGTATGTATGACCTCATTAAATTATAATAATACTTCACCTCATAGCTGATGATGGAGATACTAACCTCATTCAAATTTCTTTAGGATTGTTGTTAATCCTGCATTTCAGTTGGATGGTGTTGTATCTCTGTTGCTACAATGTTTAACATTTCCAGGTTTATTCTGAAAATATGTGACGTTTTAAAAGCTGAACTAACCCGCACTTAAAGCTAAGTACAGTTGAAAAGCTGTACTAAAAATCCTCTGCGAGTAGATTACAGCTTCCTTTGACTTGTTCTTGCTGTAAGACTGGTCTTTTTTTATTTATTTATTTTTTTGTCAAATTTGAATTCTATTTTTAATGTGACCTCTTTCCAGTCACATTTAAAATGGAAGCAGTCGTGTGTTTAAAGCTAACTTGTCAGGTCTGATGGTTGTTTTTTTTTGTTTTGTTCTTGTTATTACAGCAGCTGAGCTGTTTGAAGACAAAGATGTCCATGTTCCCCTCACAGTGGTGCTTTCATCTTATACAAACAACAAAAAAGTCCAGGAGGTAACCCTTCACATCGTGACCTGTCAAACGGCTTCACCTTTAGCTTCTGTTTGGACAGTTTCTGTGTGAAAAGCAACAGAAATGTGAAGTTACAAACTTGCTTTAAAAGGTGTGCTCTCTTAGGAAATGTCTCATCTGTAAGCAACTTTTCTCCATTTGATCCAGCCAATTTATGGCATCAGGTGTACCTGTGCTTATGAGGCTAAGAAATGCAGTGTAGCACAAACTGAAAGTGTGATTGTGAGACAATATGACACACTCACCTGGCTTTCCCAAGAGGTCCTGAAACCAAAACCGCTTTAGTCATTTAGAGAAACAAAAAGTTGTCTGATATGATTCCTCTTTCACCTCTTCTGACCTCAGGTGGGCTTGTCCCTGCTGTGCCGGCTCATTGAAATACGGCCGAACACGCTGGACGAGCTTTGCAGACCTCTGCAGGCCAGCAGAGAGTGGGAGGTACTGGCAGTGCACCAGTAAGTGAAGACAAACTTACTGGTTAGGGATTCATATCTTTTTGCAGACCTGTAAAATATTTCAACTCACAATCTTAACATCGGTGTGTGCGATAGTCCCTATGTTTGGTGGGCTGGAATGTTTGCCGTGCCCTCACACCATTAATGCAAGTGAGATATTTTCTCCCAGCCAGTAGCTGAGTTTCCATTACAAAGGTGCGTAAATCTTTGACGACAGTTGCTCTGGGTTGTAAAATGGATTCAGCAAAAAAATCAGAATTGATTTTTGAATTGATTGAATTGAACATACACAAGACCTGCTGTGTGTATGTACCGTTATTATAGCGTACAGTCTAAAGAATTGTTCGACACATCTGCATTCCACAGAGGTTGATCTTTCAAGGCCTTGTAACTGGGTCAGGTCCAGCTTCTTTGACAGTCAAAACTTCCTTGAGAGTTCAATTCAGTCTGTATCTTCCAAGACAACAGAGACAAAAGTTCCTGGCAGAGGAGTCTTCGTGAGGGATGAAAATCAACATTTTGTTCTAAAATGAGTAATTGAAATATCACATTGACAAAGTTGTCGTTCTTCTTCTTTAGTGCAAATGAGAGAGAACTTGTACAAATGCAGATTAGTGATATTGTTTAATTTTTATATATAAACAGAATGGTGCAACAACAGTTTGGAAAAACCTCCTGAAATATAGTAGTTATCTTTTTGAAACTTGCTGTATTTGCCTTGTTTTGGCTGAACCACAAAAACAGCTAATGTGGGCAGGAGAGCAAAGAAAGGCAAAAGCTGGTTCATGATACTTGATTATACCTACTCATCGATGACCTGTCTTCATCGATGAGTAGGTATGAAAAGACATAGACAAGAGATAATGAAACACCACATACAAGTAATGTTCAAATAATATGAAATCATTTAAGTAGGTTATGTACCAGTGTGCCATTGTTGGCTAATAATTTATAGCACCTGCTCTGCCCTGTCCTTGGTTTATACCAAAGGTCCTCTGCTATTGAGAGATAAAAATGCTTTGAAAATAAGGAAAGTTGACTCCACTCCTCTTATGAGCAACCTTTAATCTCTTCTCTCAACATAAAAAGAAAGGAAATCCATTCAAGTGTGTAGCTACATTGATATTTTACAAAGCAGACAATCATCCACAAATGTATAAGTTAGCAGTCTAGCTGTCATGAAAACACAGAAAGTGTGCAAAACAAACATTGCCTGATGATAAACAATGACACCTTTCCATTCATTGTCAAATGTCCAACATGTAGCATTATATTTATGGTGCAGTATTATACAGATCGCACCCCTTTGGGCAAACATGTTGCCCTTCCCTTCCTCAGACATTGAATCCATTGACCTGGTTTCCTCTTGTTTGTTTCCTTGTTTTGAATAACCATCTATGAGTTTTATAATTAGTGCACACAATGCAAATTTTGTCAGTTTTCAAGTTACCCAAGCTTAATTTAACAACACGATCAAACATGCAATCTGCCGTTGGAGATTCTCCTCTCATAGCACACCTTCCACAATTATTTGAACTCGTGATAAAGTCGTGCCTTTTAGACATTTTTATGTCTCTTACAATGGGCCTTGCTTTGCATCATATCTAAATAAGATCAGCGTCCTGTTCAGCCTTGTTCCTTAATGTTCCAATTGTTTTAAACGTTTTCTTAATGCTTCAAAAGTAGAAATGACTACATTTATGCAAGTAGCCATTTCCTAACTTACTGCCTTGCTTGATCGGTATGCTCTCTCGTCTGGTGTATTTGACGTCTGACCAATGTGTATTTGTCACAGCAGATACCGACATTAAACTACTTTGCCAATAATTTTGCCATTACATGATTTTACCAACGTCACGCGGCTCTATTAACACAATTTCTCGTTCTGGTTTTGCTTTCAGGCAGGTCCTGAAGGTCTTATCTCAGTTCATTGCAGATCATCAAGTAACCATTGTTGGACTCAGAGCCCTGGCGCTTCTGCTCACATCAGGTACATTATGTCTGTGTGTAGGAAAGAACTCCTGCATACATACACTAAATAACCAAATAACCTGCTAATCTTAAATTATTAAGATCAAGTATTTCAATCGCTTCCATGATGACAAATGTGTACATTTTGATGTGTTTGATGCTGTGGTGTAAAACAAGTCTTCTATGGACTCTAAAACAGTGTAAAAGTGGAAAAATTAATTATGCCTCTCTGTCAGTGCTGTGGATGAGTGTAGGCTTAGCAGTTGCCAGGACAACAATAATTGCTTGACGTCACTGTGTTACGTTTGCTCCAGAATGGAATACGTTTGGGCAGTGGTGGACACTGCGAACTAAAAATGTAGTTGTGCTAACCCTAAAGCACTAATGATAAATGCTAGTTATGCTAACGCTGAAACACTACACCAACATATTTGACAGAAGCTAATGCTAGCACTAACGCCGATTCAAATTGTATCTACACTACAATGACAAGTTTATTAATGCTTTAGAATATATTTGGAAAAAAATCCTTTAAAGGAAGTGAAGTGTGCCAAAGGTTTTTAGAGTCAGCAGACGCACTAAAGCACAAAATGAAATTTTTACTCCACTATTAGCAGATTAGCAAACGTGTGCTCTCCACTGGTTGCGGGGATTTTCAGGAGTTGGAACCTTAACATGGCAAAACATTTTTCGCATGTTAAAGTTCTTTCTTTCAACATCAAGGAAACATTCTGGGGATGGCCCCTTCCTGCTCCAACATAAATGTGCACAAAGCAAGACCAATAGAGACATGGATAAGTGTGTTTATCCCTGAGCTTGAGCTGATAGAACAGCTTTTGGAAATGCTATAAGCGGCTAAAAAGAATTCCCATTATCATCCTCCTAAACCTTGTGGAAACCCTTCCCACTTGAGCTGAAAGTGGTGAAGCCAGCATCATAATAAACCTTAAGGAATAAGAATTCAACGTTACATTCATATGATTTTGAGGGTCGGCTTTTGACAATATAGTGTTGCTGTCAAAAGCCCTAAAAAAGCTTTATGCTATGATGTGACATAACTGTTAAATTCCAGCTGAAGTTTTTGTTCATTTTAATGATGATCAGTAAATCCACCTGCCAAAAATGGATTGCTGGCAGGGTAAGTTTCCACTTTTTGGAGGATGTCGAGTTTTAATTACCTCTGACTTCTAACAACAGCTTTTTGCTATACAAGAATGATGTCCTTTCTGTAAATTGAAGTGTGTTACACGCCTGGAATGTGGGATTTCTCCCTCCTGTGCCAACCTGTCGTATATCCTGTTGTTCATAGGGTTCCTATGGTTTATTTATTCATGAACCTTTGTTTTTGTTGCTGTAGACTGAAAATGTTGATGTGTAAAAGTACAGAAGAGACAAAACCCCCACATAGCTTTTGAGCTCAAGGAACTCAAATGACTTGCAATTGCCTTGGCTGTTAAAGCACTAGTTAAAAAACATTTAAATAAATGAGAAAATTGTTATCTCCCAATACTGAACCTTGTGGAACACCACCTTTTATTATTCTCTTTACCAAGGATTCTGTAACATGCACACCAAAAGCTCATTTCTAAATAAATTTTGTAATCCTCTTGTTTCGTTTCTCTAATTTCTCTCTGTTACACGTGTTTGTCTACAATTTTGGACAGATCCAATTCCTCTGCTGGTGCTGCATGAAGAAGAGGACGTGTTTAGCCTGGTCGTGCATGCAATGAAGGCATTTCCCACCATTGAGGAAGTTCAACTCCAAGGTTGCATGGCTCTGCAGCTGCTGCTGGACAGAGGTGGGCTGACAACCTTTTCTTATTTTATGGTGTTAGAAGAGTAAAAACTTGTTCTCATTGAAAAGAAAATAAAAAAATCTGGTGGTTCAGTTACATATATCAAATAAAAACCAATCACAATAGTTATGTAACTATGTTCAATGTGGAAATGTTTGGCTGTATTGCATAATGGATACCAGTAGAAAGCAGATTTTGTAAAGTCGGTAGTGGAGGGCTGATGTTACTTAGCTGTATATTAGTAATCACAGCTTCTTTGTCCTTTTTTTTCTCTTTTTAGTAAGTGACGACCATCTGGGCGAGTTTGTGGAAAACCAGGACCATGTTGTGGTTCTTTCAGCTCTGCAGAGGTTCTCTGACAGCCCCAAGCTTCTCACTCAGGCCATGAAGGTGTTACTGCCTTTAGCTCGCACAGGTACGCCACTAATACATCCCCGAATGAGTCGGAAAACGGCTGACTCTCTGAGTTGTTCTCTGAATCTAACAATGGAAAGCTGAAACATGGGTTACACTGACTAAAAGAAAGAGCTTTTTATCTCTAAAAGGCCATTCAGCAGCTGTGACCACATTTTCACTGTAAACCTGTAAAGCTTGTTTGGCTGTCCTGATGTAAATCAGGCTGCATGGTAACATGAATGATGTTATTCTGCCCCATTGCAGCAAACAGATCTATTTGGCAAAACAAAAACAAACAGGAGAGAGTGCTGTAAAAGCTGTTTTAAGGCCTTTTCAAGAAGGTTTTCTTGTTCTCTTTTTACGTCAAATGAATTTGTGAAAATCACTAATATGTCTAAATTCTGACAGGTTGTAATGTGCTGCTGTAAGTTGCAGACTTAACAAAGTTTATATTTATGGACTACCCAAAAAGGGAGGGCGTAAAATTACTTACAGATTTTTTATGTTTTGCTTTGGTTTTAATTACACTTAAAAGTTTCAGATTATCAAACTGGTCTTAACATTGGATGAATATGTCTTGAATGAACACAAAATCTTGTTTTCCAAAAATTTCATTCATCTAACAACTTGACTATGTGTGGAAAAAGTAATCACTACCTCTTGTTAAATAATAAATGAGCTATAATTAACCACATTTGCTGTAAACCTTGAATAAATCAAATCTATGAAGTGGAGCAGCGATCCACAGTCCACTTTTTTCACTTACAATACCGATATCTGAGGTCTAGCATCGGCCGATACGGAAAAACACCTGAATTGACTTATAATGTTTTTTTAAACACAGACATAAATGTACTGAATTATAACTGTATTTGATGACTCTGCACTGAAATACACCAATAGCTTCACAAGCCTGGTCAAAACAACTCTAATTAGTTCAGTCAGTGTAACTGTATAACAGCTGAGGTAAAATAAATGATAAAGAAACTGGAACTGACAAAAACAATAAGTTGACTACCTTTGTCAAACATGGAACATGGAAACATAAACGACAACAAACCTTCTTTCAAATTGTTCATAAAGTGCAGAAAGTGTAAACATAATGTACAATAAATAAAGCATGACATGAGCACAAAAAAAAGAATTAGACTGAATAGATCTGCCTTTATAGATCAGGTACATTGTCACGGAACCCGATCTAGAATGTTTTTAAATATCAGGACTAATGCAGATATTAATATGGTATTGGTTCATCTCTAAAGTGGAGATATTTTTCCTTTTAATATTTAAAATCATGGTGAAATTACTACACTTCTATTTTTGTTTTTGCTGTCTTTGTCCATACCTCATTAGTTTGTGATGAAATGCTCTATTAAACATGTCAGCTCTATTTTGCATGACCAAAAGCTCGTGATGAGGTCGACATGCGTTTCTCCTGCAGGCAGTAACGTGGAGGTGTTGATGTCGGGAGGCACTCGGTGTTACACCGTCATCATCGCAGCCATGGACACCTTCCCCGACGTGGCAGAGCTGCAGGAGACGGCCTGCCTGCTGTTCAGGAGGTTCACATCAGGTCAGAGCTCCAGCTCTGAAGGCAGAGCAAGACAGAATGTTTGTCCTTGTGTTCTAATCACTCTCCTCCTCCTCAGCAATAGTCTGATATAATTTCATATTTGTTTGTAAGTGCTGTGCATCTATCCAAAAATGTAATATTTTTTTTATGAATTTCAGTAAGATAACTCGCACTTGAACAATCAAATAAACATCTCCGGTTCAGATCGCTAAAATTATTTCTATTCGGTGTAGAGTTGTTTTTCTAATTCGAATTCAGAAGTTTGCATACACCAAGATTACTGTGCTTTTAATCCAGTGATGTCCAAAGTCTTCATGTACTGGAAATTGACCTGCTAGTACATGTGGCTGATGCAAACAATTTTGTGTTTTGATGTGTTTTTATATTATTATTTTTCTAGGGTAAGAAAAATAATAATATATTAATAATAATAAATAATAATATTTTCACACACAAAAGAAATGTAAAAAAATAAATGAATTGTGGGTGGACATCAAAAATGTTTGACAAAGTCATATAGTTTACAAAATAATGAGGAAATGTATGAATACCTTTTAAAAATCATTATTTTGAGTTTAGTAAATAGAAACAATTTTGGTAATCCTAACTGACCTAAAAGAGGAAAGATTTAGTCTGTGAGGAAAAGCACTAATACTTATTTTTATGCAATATGTTTCATCATGTGGCTTCTTCTATGTTAAATATATTATTTTTTTGTCTTATGAGGGAACTTGTGCTTCTCTCAGTTAATTACTATCTGATTAAAAGGAAAACAATCATTGAGATTCCTTGTCAATAAATAACTGCAGTATCTGCTCACATATTGACAGATGAAGATAACATTGCTTGTGAAGTCAATACCACTTATCCACTTTGATAAGCTAATGTGCTTTTTAGAGCTGATAACATTAAAAGAAGCTCCTCTCTAACTCAGATGTTTGTTTTTCTTTTTTTTCATCTTCCTGCAGAGAGCTTCTGTGACATCCTGGTACGGAACGGCGTCCAGAGAGTCGCTCTGAGAGCCTGTCAGAGTTTCCCCAACAACCCTGTCCTGCAAGCTGCAGCTCTCTCCTGCCTGGCTGAACTTAGTGAGCACACACCTTCACAAATTAGACTTGAATGAATAATGTCCTGGAAGTTAGTTGGCACAACGTAGTAGCAAAACGTTACTGAAAATAGTTGAGTTTCCATTGGTGATAGAATTGCATAGTTTGATATTTTGGAAATACATTTATATAATAGCAACACGCTAATTAAAAAAAAAAAAGCTTGATCTTTGATCAAATGTTTTTGCACTAGGACGAGTTGGGTTTTTTGTGGCCATATTGATATTGGTTTGTTACACAAAATTGTAATGGAAACACTTTTTTTTTTTGCATCACATAATGGTCAACTGGATGTTGCCACTGCTGCAGACCACAGAGAAGAAGGCTACAGGAAGTAGTTAGAGGATGACTTCGCTGTGTGTTTTTTAATTGCTTATCACGTGATCAAACCTTCACGTGTGTGATTTTAATTGCCATTCTTATTTACTGGACACACCGCAATTGCAAAGTTGTGTTTTTTTGTGTGTTTGTTTTTTTACATCGGCGGAAGTTTTGCACACATTTGTTATGGAAACACAGCTGGTGAACAAGATGAGATTTCTTCTACATAATGCATTATGTTATCCACTTGCCACATTGCAGCTGCAACCATCGTGCAGAGCAAAGCGGTGGCGGAGGAAGGAGAGAAGGAAGAGGAGAGGGGCACAGAGAAGGTGGACGACCTGGGCCTGGACTGGATGGAGGACTGTTGCACGGCGCTGGACCTCCATACAGCCGAGCCGGCTGTTCAGGTCAGTCCTGCAACTCCTAGCCGCTAGCGCTTTAGAAACTCTTAAAGTCACCACCTAACTTGCTTTTTCCTGTCTCAGGAAGCTGCAAGCTGGGCCATTCACAATCTGCTACTGCATGGAGCCCAAGTTAACCCTTCAGAAGAGGAGCAGGATGACAGGTATGCAGGAGTTTAAAGGGGAAAGAAGCCTTCTGAATGAGTTAAACACCGTTTCATGGAAGCTGGATGACTGCTTTTCAGGACTCCTGTTCATAGACAGTTGATGGCTGCCATGCTGGTTCACTCCTCCTCTCCCAGTGTGTTCATTGCTGCTACCAGCGCCATCGCCACGCTCATTACCAACAACAGTGAGTCTTCAGAAACACATGTTTACGCCGTATGTGCTGAGGCACATTTACAATCAGATGTAAATATGCAACATCTGATTGTTGCATACTTACAGACATTCACTCTGACAGTCATATTCAATATATATTATTGGGATCAAATATCAAGTTTTAGTAATTACTTTAAAAAAAAAAGCAAGAGAAACCAAGGGTGACTAACTACAGAGGCATTAAGTCAATGAGTCAAACCATGGAGATATGGCAAAGTGCTGCTTAGTCCATTCAGGGAGTAGAGGTTTGATTTGTTTTGGTGAAATGTTGTGAAGGTCAGATTAAGGACATTAAGCTCTCTCCACTGGCCTTGAGCTAATCTGAAGACTAGCGATAGATTCTTTGACGACCTCAGGGCATTTTGCGTGCCAGCATCGTTTCTGGAAGCTCATTTTTTTGGCTATAGTCCATATTCAACACTCATACGGCAATGGTCTCAAACTAGACTCCTCAAGGCCCAGGTTCCTGCAACTACTAGATGTCTCTCTGCTTCAGCAAACATGGCTCCAATATTAGCTCATAAGCAGAACTCTGCATTGTTTGACTACATGCTAGTTAGACAGTTTCATCATTTAATTCAAATGTGTAAGACAAAGGACACACCTCAATGTTTTAGGACTCTGGCCCTCGAGGAGTGCAGTTTGAGACCACTGCCACAGGGGAAGTCCAGAATGTAGACAGACCAGTAAATTTTTGGCTCAGCTCACCACAACTGCTTCATTTGGGTTTTATCTTCATTCTTTGGCGAAAGACTTCAAAACCAGTTGCTACTTTGGCTGCTTCTATAGAAAGTGTCCACTTTGCTTACAGGTAAAATGAACTTCTTGCTGCTGTCTGGTGGCCTCCATGTCAATCTGGTAGAGATGATGAAGAGACATGCAAGCTCAGGAGAAGTTTCCATCAGCGCCTGCAAGTTGTTAAAGCTGCTTTTCCACGGAAGGTTTGGACCAAAAAAATATTCAGTTTTCTATAAATATTACCACAATTTATATTCATCAAAAAAAGGCCTTACAATGTTTGAGTAAAGTCATCATTCTTATGCGGAAGAGATCAGAATTTGAAACATTAGTGCTTTCTAAAAAATAATAATCAATAAAAAGTGTTCAGTTATTTTTGAAAGATTGTTTCTAAGATGATATCCTCTATATTGGAGTTTTATTATAATAGCCCTTATTTATAGGACAGTTTGGTCAAAGTTTAACATCGATTTGAAATTATACAATTATAAGATAATGGGATTTGATTTTAAATTGGCATATAAAATTTTGTATGTTTTGATGACTGGATGTGATTGGTCAGACATTTTGAATACTCTCTTAAATAGGAAGTGATTTTATCTTTAGACTGTTTCTTTGAAGATCTGTGACTGAAACATTGCGTAATATTTTACAAGCTCAAGAGTTTGTGTCCGTCTCCCTTTCTTAAATCAATCAGCTATTATTTAAAATAAAGGAATAGAGCTCATTTCTTTGCTAAGCTAATTTTTTTGAAGAAAAAAATACATCAGCACACCAAATGTATGTTTATTAAATTGACAACCAAAGAACAGATTGCCACTAAAGAGCAATGTGAGGTACAACATTTCACTTCCTGTTGGTTTTTCTTAGTTTCAGAACAAAAATAATCTTAACAATTAACAAAACATAAAACAGCCAGGTAAGCACTTGTCTTATCAAAATAATAATGTAAAAGTTTCATAGACGATTTACTAATACAAACATCCTCAGTGGTAACAGAAACAATCCCAACGAACAAAACGCAATCATTCACCGGTGTTTCTCAAAGTGGCTGTTAAATGAAATATTTCTGAATAGAATTAAATAAGTGAACATTTTCTGTTTTTACTTTTCGTTACGTTTTATCTGTGCAGTTTGTTAATTGCATTGACATTCACAGAGGGTTGGAATTGTGTTGTGGGTGTCGAGTCCCCATGAGTTCTGGTTGGTTTGTCAGTGAAAACTGTGCTTGTGTTTCTAGGACCGCCAGCCTGGATGAGCTGAACATGGCCATGAGTCAGATCCTCACCACCATGAAGATCCACAACTTCCAGTCAGAGGTCCAGCTGGCAGCACTGGAAGCCAGTCTGATCTTCCTTTGCCCAGGTAAGCTGCTGGCAGGCTTATTCACAGCTCAGGTGCTACTTTAAAGATTATCTGATAAGGTAAGATATATTTTATTGTTCCCTAAGGGAAATTCATTGCTGTTGGTGGGACAACCACAGCGAAATGTACAAACTTATTACAAAAATACAGAAAATATCACAGTGTGGTCAAATTTCAGGAAAATGTGACTAGGCCTGTCAGGATAACAAATTTTACTGGATGATAAATTGTCCCAGAAATGATTGCGATAAACGATAGTAGGGGCTCACACACTCTACCTGGAAGCCCTCAACAGGGTGTGCAGCATATTTCTTTCTCAACATTCTCAATATTTTTTAAATTTTTAAATACAGAAAATATCACAGTGTGGTCAAATTTCAGAAAAATGTGACTAGGCCTGTCAGAATAACAAATTTTACTGGATGATAAATTGTCCCAGAAATGATTGCGATAAACAATAGTATTGTTGTTTTGAGACCAATTTTCAATTAATATATTGATAATGAGACTATAATGCAAGTTCACTCTCTCAAAGAACTTAAATGAGACAGCTGTACTAAAACATGACAATAAAATTGCACCAACAACTGTATTGCTGTTGTAATACAAAACAATAAAACAATAAAAATTAGATAAAGAAGAGCAAACAGTGATTGAAATGATTGAATTCTGAAATGACAGCCACACAATCCATATAAATGGCAATTATTATTTTTTTTCCATGTGTGGGAGGATAGATTGTAAGATGCACTTTTTTTATTGAGCAGACTATGTTTTGTTTTCTTGATTTCTACAATTTTGTATATAGCATGTCTTAACTGCAATTCTGATAGTTGTATTTCATGAAAATGGTCTTAAGACATGACATAAACACTAAACATGGACCAGGATCAGATCACTAAGTCTTAAGAGCATATAATTAATGTGTGATATGTCGTGCTCTTGACAACTGCTTTATGCTTTCATTTTTCTGCAAACAAGACAAAAGAAGTCTCTGTACATGTTTCTGATGCTGTAAGAGCATCAGAAACATGTTTTTACAGCATGTTCTCCGTTTGGAGGAGGAATGCAAAGCTGATTCAGTGCTGCGGCTTTGTTTTTCTCTGCCTCTGCTTAAGACAGCCGTCCACAGTGCTGTTTTTAATTAGATTAGTCATTGAGCACAGTGAGTGTTTTTTCTCTCCCTCTGACTTTGTATGTTTTCTTGCCTTTATTTTGTCTGAACTTGTTTCCTTACTGTGTGGGAATTTCCAGACAGGAGTTTAAGGGAGAATGGTTCCTCCATTGCGGATCCTGACATGGCCGATGTGTCGCTGAGAGTCCTGAAGAACCAGTGTGTGGTGGAAGGGGCTCACACACTCTACCTGGAAGCCCTCAACAGGGTGTGCAGCATATTTCTCTCTCAACATTCTCAATATTTTTTACATTTTTAAATCAAGCATTTACTTGGTACTTGGAATAAATATTTATTTCTTTGTGTGTGTATGTGTGTGTAGTTTATCAGCAGATCCGCCATACAGCAGTGCGGCCTGAAGGTGCTCTCATCCCTGGCTGATTGCTCAGGTGCAGTGGATCTGTTGTGCCAGCAGGGGGCGATAGACACCGTGCTTCATACACTACATGCATTCCCAAAGGATCGAGGTATATCATTGCCTTTGACAGAAATCAGTTAGAATGAACTAAAACAAACTTTTGTCATGGTTTCGTTCTCACTAAAACCAGGAAGATGGAGCACATAACACCAATTTAAAGTCCCTACACTGGCTCCCTGCAGCTCAAAGAATAGACTTTAAAATACTGTTGTTAGTTTATAAATCACTGAATGGCTCAGCACCACATTACATTAAAGATATGTTATATTTGTATAAACCTTCCAGACCTCTCCGGGCTTCTGGTTCTGGGAATGCCCAGAGAGTAGAACCAAAACCAGACGCCCAGAAACGAGGAGAAGCAGCTTTCAGCTTCTATGCACCACAAATTTGGAACAAACTTCCAGAAAACTGTAAAACAGCTGAAACACTGAGTGCCTTTAAATCTCGACTAAATGGCCACCTGTTTAGAATTAGATTTGAAAAATAATCAATTGCAAATTTAACAATAGAACTTGACTTAATGTCATGTTTTCATTGTTGACTTTATGTTGCATGACTTTGTTTTTGTGTTTGTTATGATGTAAAGCACTTTGAAATGCCTTGCTGCTGAAATGTGCGATACAAATAAAATTTTATTTGATTTTGATTTGAAACGAAGATAAATTGTACTAATTCCACAGTCATGTACAGGTCTGTGAAGGTTTTGATACACAATTGGATGTACTCTGGTTTATGTATTTTTTTTGCAAGCAGATTTCTAAATTCTGGTCTTGTATTCGCTAACTAACAGTTCTCTCTAGTAACTATAAATAATAGTCTTTTTTTTTTTTCAGTTCACACATAGCCAGAAAATAGTTCTGGCTAATCAAATCTTGGCACCGGCAAGTAGGAGTAAGAGTGACGTTTTAAGCTGTGTTTAAACAGAAGTGTTGCTTATTTGCACTGTCAGCTCTTTAGCATGCTACATGCTAGTTAAATCCAGTGCCTGGTCAACAACTAGTCTCTATACTCCTCATTAATTCTGTTTCTGAAGCCTTCCAACTAGGAGAGGATAAACTAAAGGAAGCTGTTAAAATATTAAATCTGATGTTTCCAATTCCTCCTAGAGATACACTTTTGGGGTCTAACCCTGCTTAACTACCTCGTGATGAAGAAGAAGCTCTCCAGGATGATTGTACCAGTCCTGGCCTCCGTTGTGGTCGCCTCCCTAAGTCGGTACAAAGAAGATTCTGAGATAGTGCTGAAGGTGAGCAATTTAGATCAATAGACATCATGTTAATTAGCTGTCTGGTGATTGAAACGCTCAAATAAAATGCACAATAGGTCTTAACCAATTAGGGTTCAATACAGGAAGGAATCACACTCTACTGTCACATTCTTTATGCTTCTCTTCAGACCTAAAAGATGAAAAATTATTGCAATATTTCTTGTCAACAATGTGTTTAAGATACTTTCCAGATTGTTTGTTTTAGAACTAGCTTGTAGTTTTTATAAGTTTTCAGTAGCTGCATTTCCATTCACCATGTAATTGGGCAAATTGGAATTACAAAATTAAGTTTGCTTCATGGGAACATGGCAAATGAGGGGAAAAAAAATGCTTTGATGAAAAGTTCTTGCACTAGGATGAGGTGACTTATTGGCTTTATGGAAATTAGCCTGTTTTGCAAAACCCCAATGGAAACAATTTATATGCATCATGGGTAGTAGAAAAATCCAGTAGTGGATGTTACATGACATGGGTAAATACAGCCAAAACAAACGCACAAGTCTAGCATTAGCGGGAAAAATGGCTCATGATCTTTTCCCAAAGAGAAATCCTACAACCGCTCAAATCTTGACACCACTCCACTTTTGTTTACATGAAGAAGGAAGTTGCGCTCACTGTCTTCTTCAGAGGTTTTCGTGTCATGTCCTTCAGTGGTTCAGGGTGCAGCGCCATCCTGGCGAGAAGGGGGAACAAGTTGCTCAAACGGTTTGGCTTGTTCGACACAGTGCATTGTGGAAGCAAACTGCACCAGCTGAAAATGTAACAAATGTCATTATTTTAGTCTACTGGACTAGTCTATCTTGTGTGAAAACACCCTCAGTGTTTTAAATGTGGATCTTCCAGTGTTTTCAGGTGGCCCTCAGGATGTTGGACGCTTGCTCGGGGGCAGCAGCTGAACTGCAGAGAGAAGACTTCGACAGACAAATCTTCCAGCACCTTATCCAGGAGAGGGAGCAGAGCATCAGCCCAGTGAGTTTATTCCCGTCGGCAGTTGGTGTTGTATTGTGACATGCCGTCGTAGAGTAAACCCTCCAATAAACAACGGCTGGGCATCTTTTGAGGAAAGCCATAAAACCCTATGTAACTGAAGTTCCTTCTTCTACCCATGACTGTCTTTTTTTTTTTTTTCTTCCACTAGCTGCGGAAAGCTGTGTGTCTGGCTTTGTCCAAGATGTGGAGCGACTCGGAGCTACACTACAACATGCTAGAAAAAGCCTGCATGGATGGCAACACGCTGATGGCAGAGTGCCTCATTGAGCTGGGGGCCGACATCAACAGGAAGGCAAAAACAGAGTCTCTAATCTGTCAGGTTAGCCGCTAAAAATGTTTAAAACCGTTTCGCTGCAGGGTCAGATCAGTTTTGATAGATGTGATATGCGGTAATGAGGCTGTTTTCTGAATTTTTGAGGTGTGTGAGAAAGGAGGTCCTCTGGAGCTGGTGGAGCTCCTGCTGAGCAGAGGCGCTCCGGAGCAGCAACTCCGCAGGGCTCTGGCTGTGAGCGTGAAGAGGGCCGACGGGCCCATCGTTATCCTGCTGCTCAGCCGGCTCGGTCTGGACTTCAACAACAGCGCCCTCTGTCTGGGAGGCTTCCGACTGGGCAGATTGGACGCCGCTTGGCTGAGCCCCCTGCTGGCCGAACGGGGCAGGGCATATAGTCTGCGCTATAGCAGTGAGCAGCATTTGCAGATTCTGTCTTAGTAGTGCTTCCTGTTATCTCACAGCTTTTGAATAATGATTATATTGTTGAAATCAGCAGCACAGCTTCTATCTGATTGTTCTGTTGTCACTCTTAAAGGTAAAGGTGTGAGTTTGGCCAGGTACATTCAGTCCCTGCAGAGGTCCAAGAGCGTCGGCGGTTTTTCCAGACCCATGTCAGACCAGTGTCTGACTTCCGGCTACATTTCAGACGAGAGCGATGACTCCAGCTTCAGCGCCGTGTCGTTGGATGACATCTTGTTTATGAATGACGAAATAGAGAGTGATGGTAAATTCCTTTTGCTTCTGCTTATTTGTTTCTCTGTATCACATAAAGATAACTTGAGTAAATGCAAAAAGCTGTTTTTAAATTATGTTTGTAATTTGTTAAGAAGAAAACAAAAACCTATCCAAACCAAACTGAGAATTCCTGAAAAGTCTTTGCCCCTAAATATAATAACTGGTTGTGCTATTATTGAAAGTGAGTCTTTTATATTACTATGAAGGAATATTGGCCGAGTCTTTATTGCAAAATTGTTTTAAACACACATATTTGAAGGTTTTTAAGAGGTGGCTGCCCGAGAAAATTTTCCAGTGGATGGCCAAACAAAAAAAAGTTTTATATTATATTATTTTATGTATATATATAAACTGTTGCTTATATATATGTATATATGAAGATATAAATGGGGAGACAGGTCTTTTCTATTTAGTTCTGTTTGTCTAATATTAGAATTTGTTTGATCATCTGAAACACCTTAGCGCACCAAAGATGAGAAACAAAATAATCCTGTAGACTTGCTCATTTCGCTGTTGGGTATGAATAGAAACGGTTTGTGTTGATTTTGCTCAATTATTTATTTTGTTCTTTACTTGGTTTAGGAAGTGATTCAGTGTCTGGGATTCTGTCTCCAAAGTCTAAAAACAACTCTGTTGAGGAGCTGAGGGGAGACTCCTTCAAAAGGAAGCAGGGACGTCACAGGCACTCCAGTGCAGAGGTCGGCCCTGGGAGTTAACCTTTATTCTTTCACACTCGTTACAGTTCAGTTTCCTTGCTTGCTTTACTTTGTGCAGCGTCAGATTCAGGGTCTTCTTTTCCGTCTGTTTGGTACATATACAGAGTCCTCAACCTGAAAATGAAAATAATGAATCGATTAATAGAAGATACACACGGAGAAACTCTAAGCCGGGTAAGTCTGTCCAAAGGAAAAAAGAAAGAAAAAATATCTTTTCTTGGCGAGAGTGTTGTGCCCCTAGCCAAGAGGCACAACACTCTGAATTATTTCTGTATCTTATTTATCCATGTAATTTGTTTTGTCTGATTGTTTCATTTGACCAGACAAAACAATTGTGTAAAAAAAACAGCAGAAAAATGATCTGCAATCGTAACAAATATTAATGTGTAATTTAGGGCAGCAAATAACGATTATTTTAGTAATTGGATTATTCTATCAATTATTTTGATGATTAATCAATTAATTGGGTACAGAAATTGGCACTCTGCAGGTTTTTCATTTAACCATTTGAGTATTTTTTATGCAATACTAAGTCAATAATTCAACTACTTTTACAAGAAGAAAATAAATATTTTATTGCAAAAAATGCAATAACAAAGCATACCTTTACTGAATTTGAACTCCAAAATATGTGGATATGTCTCATATCCATATATGTCCCAGAATATATGTCCCAGAATATATGTTGTTCTTTCTTTCTTTTTTTTCTTGCAATTGATACATTTTTTTGAGTTAACAAATAATCGATTACTAAATTAGTTGACGATTATCTCAACAATTGATTAATTAATGGTTTCAACCATAGTGTAATTGTGTTCTGGTTCGTCGTCCTCAGTGCCGGGCTCTGGTGAGAACTCCGCTGCTCTTTTCAAAGAAAAGGAAAGGATCCGCCTGCTGGACCTGTCAGGGAACGAGTTGGACTCCCTGTCCTGTTTCCTTGACGACGCTGTTGTCCAGCAGCAGCTGTGGCACGTCCATCGCCTGGACCTGAGCAGTAACCTTCTGCTGGAGTTCCCCTCTGCCATCTGCCAGGTAATGCATTTCAGCCAAATATTATAATTAGGTCATATAACAGAGAGAAATTTGACTCTTGGCGCTCCTTTCTCGTTTTGGTTTTTGTTTTGGCGCAGAGTTTGAAGAGTCTGACCCGTCTGGACCTGCAGGGTAACCAGCTTCGGTCGTTGCCAGATGACCTGCTGGCTCTACCCTCACTGAGCATGCTCAACGTCTCCCGTAACTGCATTGGCCCCGTGCTGACCTTCGACCCGGCTGTCACCTGCCCCTCACTGAAGCAGCTCAATCTATCAGTCAATAAAATCACCACATTCCCCTATGAGCTGGGCTGGACCATGGGAAAGCTGGAGGAGCTGTTTATGGACGGGTAAGATGTCTTGGAAACTGGTCATTTTATAGAGTTCAAAACCAAAATACATATTATATTTCAAACGTTTAGTAAGATGGAGTCAGATTTCTTTTTACTATGACTTTATGGAGTTTTAAATTTAAAACTCAAAAGGACAAAAGTGTTTTATCCTTAAATGTTTTCCATATTTGGTTTGTATTGTATCTTTTTAACTCTTTGTTTTAACGTTTTAACACAGTTTTCAATTAATTTAGTTAATTTAATTTGTTTTTCTGATTTTTTAAATTTTTTTATCTTGTGACTGTTGTTCAGCACTTTGTTTCAGCTGTAGCGGTGTTAAAATGCACTGCAAATAAAGTTGATGATGGTGTCATTTTATTAAACATTTCCTTTTGCACTTTTGGCAAAACATAACTTAAGCACAGCTATTGTGGACAGAAAATACACACACGCCCACACCCACATACACACTTTTGGCTATTATATTTTATTAAGGTGCTTATATAAATAAAATTGCTGCCTGGAAACATGTTTTTCTTTTCTTTTGCTTTCCAGTAACGGTCTAACTGAGCTGTGCTCAGCTCTCTATCTCCCGGAAGTCAAGCTGCTGGATGTGAGCAAGAATAACGTGGAGAATATTTCTCCTGACTTTCTGACCACCTGCCCTAAGCTGGAAACTTTGAATGCTTCAAACAACAAAATATGTAAGTACTAATGTGAGATGGATATTTTTTTGCACTGTCAAGAATGACTGATGACTTTTTGATAATGTAGACAGACACTGAGCTGATTCAAGCAAAAATTATGTGAAGGTGGAAGGTGCAATCAACAATCAGGAGTACGGTGAAGACCTTCGCAGATGCTTAGTTATGTCATCAGTATGTTTTATTCAGTTAGCTATTTAAGCAGGAACGTGATTTGTAGAAATCTGTATTTCTGTAGAAAGTCAGATGAAGTTGTATATCTACCACCTTTCCAAGTAAACACATCATTAAAGTGAGGAACTACATGCTTGACATTAAGCTAAAAAGTTAATTGCGCTAACCCCAAAGCACTAGTTGTAAACATTAGTTTGGCTAACTCTACTGCAATACTCCAACAAGGTATTTAGTAGATGCTAATACTAAAATGCTAACTTCAATTTAAATTTTATATGCCCTTGGAAGACTACAACCCTTGAGCAGAAGTTTAATTTTAACATCATAATTTGCATGTTTTATTTATTTGTTTAAATATTGTTCTCTACTGTCTGTGTTTTTGCCCTTGTATTTTTCTTGTTTGAAATAGTTATTTGGAAAAAAATAGAGAGGAGAGGAAATGGAATTGCTGCGTTAAAAGTCTTCACTCATTTCAAAATAAGAGCATGAATTTAAACATCTAGCTACTTGAAGTATCTTTTTTATCTTAGTATCTTCGCAGCTTGACAAATGTCAAACTTTGTTCAAGACATTTTCTGACAAGTGAAGATATTTTTTGTGGGTCTGGGTTTAAATCCCTTAGTTATTCAGTTGCATTCACTTTACAGTCATATTGTTCGATATAAATAAATCGGAAGATGTTACCTATGCCTGTCCAGGTTCCCTTTCCCAGCTGCCAGCCAAAGTCACAACGTTGAAATTGGCTAACAACAAGTTCACTCACGTTCCTGAGGCCATACTGAATCTACCAAAGTACGCCCTGGAAAATAAAACAACACATTTTCATGTCTCATAGTCAGATGAGCGTGTTCTTCAGTACGTAAGGCCTCTTTCTCTCTGTCCAGCTTACGTTCAGTGGACATGAGGACCAACAGCATCGACGTTCTACCTGGTCCGGGGTGCTGGGTATCCCGCAACATCCGGGAGCTGATGTTCAGTCAGAACAGCATCAAAGATTTGGATCTGAGTGGACCGATCTACAAATGGGCCAGACTGGAGAAGCTCCATCTGAGTGACAATAAGCTTAAAGAGGTGAAGCTGCAGAAATGAAGGATGTTTGTGGCAGATTCCAGAACAGGAGAACATCGTTTAAACACTTTGTGTTGTTTCCTTGCAGATCCCGCCGCAGATCGGCATGTTGGAAGGCCTGAACTCTCTGGATGTGAGTCGGAACGCCAGACTGAGGTCTTTCCCGGATGAAATGGGAAAGCTGGGCAGACTGTGGGACCTGCCTCTGGACGGCCTTCGACTGGACCTGGATCTGAAACTTATTGGCAACAAGACCAAAGACATAGTCAGGTCAGCAGCGTTCTTATTTCTAAATCTAAACTTCACTTACACCAGTTGTGTCCAAAGTTGGTCCTTGATGGCCAGCATCCCGCATGTTTTAATTCTCTCCCTGGTCTCGAGGACATCGAGGGCCGGCATCATTATTTGGGCACCGCTGACTTATACTGCAAAAGCACAAAATCTTACAAAGAGTTTTTGGTCTAGTTTTTAGTGCTAATATCTGAGTATACTTGAAATAAGATGAAACTAACTTGCAAGTACATTTTCAGCAAGATATAGAAACTTGTTTTAAGAAAATAATTCATCAATATTGATGAGAAGTACTAGTTATACGTGAATTAATCTGCTAGTGGAACAAGGTATTTTTCTCATGTTAGAAGCCAAGTTCCACTGGTAGATTATTTCACTTACAGCTTGTACTTTTCATTATTATTATGGAACCATTGACTTAAAGAAGAACGATTATGTGTTTTCCAGGCACACAGAGCTATTTTACAGCACAGTCAAATAACTACCTTACCTTCAGTTTTTAAAAAGGCCATAACAAATATGACTAAAGGAATTTGACTTTGTATTTTAACGCCTTGAAATTGGAGATCTGTCTTTTTTTAAAAACACTTGCTTTTTCTGGAGCTCTGCTTTCAGGATGTCACCACAACGTGGCTCTTCTATTAACCCTATAACAATGTTTTTACCAGCATACCACTGAGAAGAAGCTTGTATGATAAGCAGACGTGCAGTTCCATCAAGTGTTTGCTAATTGCTGATGGCTAGTCTGAAGAAGCTGAGTGGGAGAGGGCAGCTCTGTGAAGCAGAAGCTTGGAAACTGCAGCTCCAAGGAGGCGGGGCGAACTCCATGTTTGTTTTTGACGAGGGACTAACTTTATAACATGATGTAAAGCTGAAAAGTGTTGATTTCACATAATATTGCCTCTTTAAAACAAGCCCTTATGCTGAAAAGTTAATTGTAAGTTAGTTTTGTCTTATTTGAAGTGTACAAAGATATTTGCACCTTGTGTTCTTGTTGTGTACTCTCAGAAAATCAAGTAGTTTCCTGTTTCCCAGGTTCCTACAGCAGCGCCTGAAGAAAGCAGTGCCGTACCATCGCATGAAGCTTATCGTGGTGGGGACCACCGGCTGTGGGAAGACCACCCTTATAAGGCAGCTGATGAAGGTGAAGCGGTCCCAGCTGAACTCAAAGCAGAGCGCTGTGGATGTTTTCGACTGTACCATCAAGGAACGGGACAAGAAAATGTTGATGAACGTCTGGGACTTCTCAGGTTGGCTCACATTGCAAACATGACTCGAGAAATGTGTGTGGGCAAAAAATGGAGGAAGTGCTGCTTGTCTAACAATTTGGATGGGGGAAAAACATATAATGGTGCAGTAACCTGAATCCAATAAGTGTGCTTACTCATATGTTTTTGGAAATGGATCAAAATCGAGTGAAAGAGTTAGTTTTCTTGGGAATATAACGTAAAGCATATAATGAACCTAACTTAAAGTACAGTTCAGCTGTCCTGGAAGGATTTTTGTGACATTTGCTCATTTGCATCATCCAGCTGACACCATAGTTTGCAGAGAAGTTACAAAAAAAATCACATGTTAAGATATGCCAGGAACACTGAAGAAATTTCTGGTGTTTCTGTACTCCTTCTTTGTGGCAACAACCTCTTGTTTTCAGAAGAAGAAGAGAAGACTCTTCTTCTGAAGAAGGCTAAGAAGAAGAGTCAAAGAAAAAATCCTTTTCTTCCTTAGAAAGCCTGTGGTATAGTAAAAACTTGTGAGAAAACATCTTGTGGTCTAATGAAAGCAAGTTAATATTTTTTTGGCTGCACAAAAAGCCTAAAACGAAGAAAGAAAAAACATGTTATGGTGCCATCAAGGCGTGGGATTGCTTTGACATCAGATGAAATTGAGTTTTTTGTTAGTGAATGAAATCATGAAAAAGTTTCACAAGCCAGTCTGTTTTGACCCCAAATCTCCACTTTCAGGTTAAACAGAGTTTTAGTTTTTTACCATCACATGGTGCCTGAAAACTCACTCAAAGTCAAGAATGGAATCATTTCACCTCTACAAAACAGAATGAACAATATTCCAAAGTAGAAATGTGGGAAGGTGACTCTTACAAAAGGAGACAAAATGCTTAAACTGAATTAAAGTTCTTTAAAATGCATCAGCGTAAGGGCGTGCACATTTATGCAAGCAGGCTATTACACCTTTTCCAGCCTCATTAAAATGTTTATTCATGGTTTCATGTTTTCATTTCACAAAAATTTGCCATTTTACCACAAGTAAAAGGAGTTTAGTATCACATCAGTTATAAGCTTGTTTGCTCCACAGGTGGAGAGGAGCTCACTGGCTCTCACCCTCTCTTCCTCACATCCAGAGCACTCTATCTGGTCGTCTACGACCTCAGTAAGGGACCCAGGCAGGTGGACGCTCTTAAGCCCTGGCTCTTCAACATTAAAGTGAGCCACACACTAAAACACACAATACATTTAATTTGATCACATTTTCCCCAACACATCCATTTGTGTTGTTTTTTTCCTAAGGCAGTGGCTCCGCTGTCTCCAGTCATCCTTGTTGGAACCCACACCGATGTGAGCGAGGAGCTGCAGATCCAGTCGTGTCTGAGTAAAATCAGAGAGGAGCTGCTGAACCATCAGGGCTTCTCGGCCATCAGAGACTGTCACATGGTCTCGCTCTGCGAGGACTCGGACTCCATCGGCAAACTCCGCAGGGCGGTCATCAGAGAGGTCACCAACTTCAAGGTAAACACAAAGAAACCTTAAATCGGGCATCTGAGCAGCAACACATTGCTTACATTGCTATGTAAAATCAACTTTTTTGAGCTGTACACCATGTAATATGAAATCAAATTATATCACACTTGTATAGCGCATTTCTTTTAAGTTGTTTTGACTCTAGTGGCCTTAATTTGAGAGCTGAGACAAGAAAGTGGTTAATGAGACAAGGGGAGGTCATGCGGTGAAGGCCACCACGTCGGGGTTCGAACCTGTGACGTTCAGGTTGAGGACTAAGGCTTCAATACATGGGTTTTGCTTTACCCCTATGCCACCTCAGCCCCTCACTTAGCAATTTTAATAGTTTTTATAATGTTATAATGTTATTCCCTCATCAAAAACATATCAAACAAGAATCAAAGTGTTGCTTTGATTCTTTCATGCATGTTTGAAAACTCCTTTAATCTCCCATGGCAACCACTCAGCTGTGCAAAACACCTGGATGGACCTAGCCCCGCCTTCAAGGACAAAGCTCCTCCTCTAGCTGCAGTTTTCAAGTTTTTGCCTCACAGACTGACAAAGTCTGGGCTCAGAAGAAGACATATATTTAAATATATTTAGTCATATTTTATATCTATATATAATTTTATAACAACTGATGGCAACATAATTAATTGGTCGTGCTATAAAGTAGCAATATATGCCTGGAAAACACATAATACTGCCACTTTAACACACACCTCATCTGTTTGTTCAGATCCAAGGCCAGCAGGTTATGGGTCAGTTGGTGCCAGACTGCTACGTGCAACTGGAGCGCAAAATTCTCCAAGAGAGGAGCAGAGTCCCGCCAGAGTTTCCCGTCCTCAGGTACGACAAGCTTCTGCAGCTTATCCAGGAGAGCCAGCTGCAGCTGGAGGAAGCCGAACTCCCCCACGCCATCCATTTCCTCAGTGAAGTGGGTCAGTTAAGAACTGGACTTTATTTCTGACACTAATACTAGTTTCCAACATATAATGACAATGTCTAAAATCTGTTTAAGTCCCGTGTTCTTGTTGAAGTAAAATTAGTTTTTGTACAGCAGTATTTTGTGCTTTAATGAAATATAAGCCTTCACGCTAACAGCTTGTAATTTATTTTCATTGAAGGAATTTTATTACACTTTGATGACCCTGCTCTACAACTTCAAGAACTTTACTTTATCAACCCACAGTGGTTGTGTAACATTCTGTCTCAGGTAAGCATGTGAAGTACATAATTTTTCCCCCTCTGTACATTATGACACTTAAATCATCCTCTATCAACAGGGGGGACACAGTATTACATGTTAGAAGGTATATATAGATTGTGATTAATTAATATTTTACTCAATATTATTCTAAATCAGTACAGTCATTTTGTTGGGACATAAAATCTAAATCAAACGTGAGCATCAACTGCATTCAGTAGATCAAATATAATATTGGCATACAAAGTGAATTCAGGGAACTCAAAGATATTGTAATTTAAATACTGATATTGTATTGATATTGCAATGGCAAATTTTGATATATTTTGTGGCTTTGTTATCAACCTGTTGGATTTGGGCAGTGGCCACATCTAACAGATGTTGTTGCGCTAGCCCTAAAAATTTGTTGCACTAGCTCTAAAGCACTAATCATAAATATTAGTTCTGTTAGCACTAAAATACTATGTCAACATGGTATTTAGCAGAAAAATTAATTTAGGGGAAGCTAAGTTTGCTAAACATTATCAAAGTTTGCAAAAAAAAAAAATGCTAAAGCGCTGAACTTAAAATTAGTTTTGCTATTAGTGGGTTAGCAGACAAGTGCCTACCAGTGGAACTGGTGTTCCGCGGAGTTCAAACCTCGGGCCTTTTCTATTTATTCTTATACATGAATTACTTCACCATAGGTCTATTTTCAGGAAAGTTCTCTTTTACCATTCAGTGTTTATGTGCAAACAAAGCAATGTAATTGCTTTTCCATAGAGCTCAGTTCATTCAAAAATGAGAAAAATAAATTGGACTTAAAATCTTCAGCTTCATTGAAATTTTTATTGTCATTCCTCTCCACAGGCAGAAAACCTGTCCTACTTAATAAAATCTTTGAGTTTGCGCTTAAGTCGTATCTAAACTCTCTTAGCAATGTATGTGAAAAGTGTGGGACACATGCCGTGTCTGTCCTCTGTGCAGAAACTGACCTTGAAGAGCTGTGGCCTCTTGGAGCAACCAAAGGGAGTGGTCCAGCGATCTGTTGTGGAAAGGTTTCTGTCGGAGACCAAATGTTTCCCCAAGAGCCACATGCTCCAGTTCTTCAAACTTTTGGAGAAGTTTCAGATTGCCCTTCCCTTTGGTGAGGACCAGCTACTGGTACCCAGCAGGTACATTAAGATTTCTTCATTTGGAAATACATCCATGTAGCACTGCCAAGTTTGTGATATTCTCTGATTCGTTCTGTTTTAAACAGTTTGTCCAAACACAGACCAGTTATAGAACTACCTCACTGTGAAAACTCTGAGATGATTGTGCGTCTGTATGAGATGCCCTACTTCCCCATGGACTTCTGGTCTCGGCAGATCAGTCGCCTGTTAGAGGTCTCCTCGTATTTGCCCTATGGAAGAGGTAAATCCAACAATGGCTGCTAGCATCAGTGCTGCTCTCTGAATTTTGTCTTAATGTTGGAACGTAATGATCCCCCATCTTTGTAATACACATTTGACGTTGTAGCGCACACAATTTGATCATCACATATGGTAAGCCTGGTTGCCACTGTTCAATGCTTTACTGTACAGATGCTTTACTCACCTTTGGATGTTGGATGCTTAAAAGTAAAAAACAATCTAATATTAATCTGAGCTCATGAGGGCACTGAGTGAACACTGACATTTAATTCCTGGATGGTCAGTTGACCTTTTAAAATAAAAGAATAAAGTAAACGACACAAGAACATTAAAAATAGTAACGTACCTGGCAATGACACAGAAAAACACTGTGAATTCCATACTACGGATTCCAGTTAACAAACGCTGTTCACGACAGCAGTGACACAAATACAAGTTTTGATGTTCCTCAAACTCCACTTCAATTCCTTTAGTGTCGACCCACTTAACAGATGTCAAATGTTGGGATTCAGTGGCAACAGCTTAAGATTCCCAGGAAAGAAAGACAGTCGTTATTAACCTTGTCACTTTTTTTCCTCTCCAGAAAAGGTGCTTCGACCCAACCGTATTTACTGGAGGCGAGGTATTTACCTGAACTGGTCCCCTGACGCGTACTGTCTGATGGAGGCTGCTTCACAGGAGCAGAGTCCCTCCAGCTTTGTGAGGATAACCGTTCCCTCATCTCAAAAAGGTACCATAGGGTGCAAAGGATACTGTATGGTCTCAAACATGATAAAAGAATTGTAATTCCAGATGGTTATTTGAATCAGAAATTTATTCCATTTGATGGCTCTTACTTTTTATTTTGCTGGACTGTCTCTAAAGATAGGCCACATAATTCCATCCCTGACAGCATTGCTTCCTGTTTTCCCCACTTTTTCCTTTTTTCCAGGCCGAGTGTTACTGGGCCAAGTGGTGGACCACGTTGACTCTGTACTGGAGGAATGGTTTTCTGGTCTGCTCAACACCGACATGCATGGCAACGGAGAAGCTTTGCTAAAGAAGTGGGCTCTCTACAGTTTTGAAGATGGCCAGGAGTGGAGCAAGATTCTGCTAGAAGACCTTTGTAATCATTTTGATGAAGGTGCATCCCTTTAATTCCCGACAATAAATTCAACCTGTATGCCGATGACCTTGTCTTCTTTTTGGTTTTCTCATCTGATGATATTTGGTTGCCAAATATGAGTTGACTTCCTAAAAGTGATTCTAAAACTCCCAGTGCATAGTCCCAGCATTACTCAAATTAAAAAAAAAACCTAATGACCATGTTGATCCTAGATTTCTTGATGGTGAACCCAGAGGATACGCGCTGCAAGCTTCCGATCTCTCAGATCGCCCCAGACCTGGTGCTGAGTGACCAGCCTACAGGAATTTCACTGGATGGGGAAGAATTAGAAGTAGACCTCTCCAAAGAACACAGACTAGGTACAGCTTTTTGGATTTTTTAAATAAAATAATTCTCCTGAAATGGTTTGTCCTAGAGCAATTTAATATTTGTAAATCTTATATTTTAAAGGCGACGGAGGTTTTGGAACAGTTTACCGAGGGATTTATAAAACCGAAGAAGTTGCCGTGAAGGTTTTCAACAAGCATGCTTCTGATCTTTATGTCCACAGACTCCTCAGACAGGTACTGCTGGAAGGGTTCTGCTGCAGCAACGGATGTTATTGTTGGATTTTAGACATTTGTAGACGTAAATGATTAGCTGTTTTTTTTTTTTTGTTGTTGTTATAAAAACTGTTTCATAAAAGTAGAAAAAAAAACAACCAAACATTTTCTTTCACAGATGAAACCCATTTGCTGTTTTTTCCAGGAACTGGCAGTCCTGGGTCGTCTCCGACACCCCAGCCTGGTGAGCCTGCTGGCTGCCGGCTCCACTCCTCCGATCCTGGTGATGGAGCTCGCTCACAGAGGCTCTCTGGACTCCCTGTTTAACCACGAGAATGGCAGCCTGAACCGGAAGCTGCAGCACAGGATCGCCCTGCATGTGGCAGATGGCCTCAGGTACAGAGTTAGAAAAAAAACTGGAATATGAGGACCAGCTTCTGCAGTCTGTATTTAAAGTTTCCCCTAATCATATTAAAAAAAATTACAGAGTGGAAGTGAAAATGTTCAGTTTCCAAAAATCAGGACGTTGTATAATATCTAACATGTACATTGTTTGATTTGGTTAATTTTAGGGTACACTGATAAATCAACCAGTCAATAAGTCAGCCACATTTCCTTAACCACTCTCATGCGAAGCCGATCTTATCCACCAATCTCACCTACCTGGACTACAGTCTAAAAATCAACCTTTGTCCCAATATGTCCTGCATTTTTAGGTGATACTTACCTATTCAGTAAATCATTACTTTTCAACTTTTGGGAACTCTTTGATTGAAAAGGATCGGAAAGTATTTAACTTTCAGCCGCAGATCATGTGATCATTAATTAATGGAAAAGGAAAAACGAAACCATGACATCACTGGAAAAAGTGACTTTATATCACAATAAACACAACAGGAAAGACACAGACAGTTTGTAGGCATGGTATAACTTGATTTTTCACAAAATGTGCTTCATTTCTCATGCCTTTTCTCTGTATGCAGAAAATACAGACAAATCTGAAATTTCAAGCTTCCAACAAATTGAAACATGATTACCATAGTGTTGCATCATTCGTTCTTTGATGTATGTGCTTTAACCATTTGAGATCAAAGGAAGCCTCTTGCTACTGCTTGAGGAATCCGTATCTGTTCTTCTTCAGTCTTAGATTTAAACACTATATAGTCTGTATGATTCTCCATATCAAATCAATATTAAAAAGGGGAGGTGGGCCAGTCAAACACAAACACTAAACGATCTTCTGGACCACTCAAGTCTTCTGGTTGTCGACAAGTCTTCTGGTTTCCAGTCTTTCATAATTGGAGACAGAATTATGTTTGCATGTTGTAAAGCATCAACCTTGATGCTGAAATGTGCTACACAAATAAAATTGACTTAAATAGGTAAAGGTGTGATGCAAGTCTATAGGTTTGATTTGATCCTTTTTTTTTATCCCCTGAAAATCAAATTTTTTGTAATTTTGCTTATTTTGAGAAGGTTCATTCATAGTACAAATGTAGTTTTTGCTGTCTTGGTTCCACATGAACAAACCTTTGACGTAGAATGGCTAAATGCGATATCCATTCAGTCAGCGATTGATCTTTATGATTAGGTACCTCCATTCCGCCATGATTATCTATCGGGACCTGAAGCCCCACAACGTGCTCATCTTCAACCTGAAGAGCGACTCTGAGATCATCGCCAAAATCACCGACTACGGGATCGCTCAGTATTGCTGTAGCATGGGCGTGAGGAGCTCCGAGGGGACTCCGGGTCAGTCGCAGTTTCTTCTCTGTGGCCGATTCAGGCTGACCGGAAACAAGGAGTTCTGATGGGTCTCCTCCTCCGTCTGGCAGGTTTCCGCGCGCCCGAGGTCGCCCGGGGTAACGTGATCTACAACCAGCAGGCGGACGTGTTCTCGTTCGGCCTGCTGCTGTACGACTTGCTGACGAGAGGCGAGCGCATTTCGGAAGGCTCGAGGTTCCCCAGCGAGTTTGATGAAGTGGCGGTGCAGGGAAAGCTGCCAGGTGAAGAAAACGTCTGACTCTGGGCCCACCTTTGACTTTTACAAAAAATAGCTTTAAAAATGACCTTTTTTTGTATTTATTTATTTCTTTTATTTTTCACACAGACCCAGTAAAACACTATGGCTGCTCACCTTGGCTCAGCTTCCAGGCTCTGATGATGGACTGTCTGAGGGAAAGCCCACAGGATCGACCCACCTCTGCTCAGGTGAGGCGTTGAATAGCTGTTCCCTGTTCTTCACATGTCCTTGAGAGTAAAAATAATCTATAGTAGAATCAACCAGGATGATGGTTGATGCAGATCCTCATGGAGTCTACAGGGTGTTTGCAGGTTTCACCAACTCAAATGCAAGACTTTTTAAGGCCTTTAAGAACATTTGGAATTAAATTTAAGACCTGTAACAAGACAGAAATGTACAAAAGGAAATGTCATATTTTACATGACATTTCATGTAATATATATATATATGTATATATATATATATATATATACATATATATATATATGTAAATGGGAAACTATTATATATTGAAGAATAAATGGCACTACTTGTGATCGATAAATAAATATATTGTCATATTCATACTTTAGTTGAAGACATTAATTACAGATCTTTTTATTCTTTTCTCTATTCTATTCTTTCTCTGCTTTTCCTTTTCTCGTCCTTCTCAGTTGTAGTTCCCTCCATGGTGACAACTTTGTTGAAATAAAATAAGACTGGTGTTTGACCACCTTGTTTAAAATCCACTCAACCTCTTAACTTCAGTCTTGCACAACATGCTCCTCTTAGCTCTTAAATCAGTGCTACGGTCAGTGATGGTTTTCTGTGAAGCTTCAGCCAGACCAGGGGAGAAAAACTTAAATTTCTGTAAATCCCCAGCAGCTTTGTGGATTTCACACTGGCTCTGGCTCTCTATCTCCTTAACCCTCATGGTGCCGAGCTTTTTTTGCACAGAATGCATGAAGCATTGTAAAAGTTAGCAATAGAAATGAGGCGGAGACAAACATCGTCCAGCTAATTCATCCATGGTAGGCACAAAAAAGCTAGCTAGTTAACTAGCAGGGGGGTGTTAGCAGGTAGTTAGCTGTAGCTCCATCTGCCTCTAGTGACAGGATGCAATAAAGATGTCTGCAGCTGACTTAACTTTTCCCCGACAGAGTCCTGCAAGAAGAATGAGCAAACAATCAAAAAGCAAGATCTGTCTATAACGTATTTAGAGTTATTTGTTATTTTGTTTTGTTATATGTTTTTTTTTTTAATGAATTTAAGACATTTTAAGGCCTTCATTTTAGCTATATTAATTTTGATTTTTTTTCAAGGATCTGCTGGTACCAGCTGGGGTTTTGAATCCCAAGCACAAGGAAACAATTTTATTGATCAAATCCTTTTTTACCGTCTTTATTTATCCATTTTCCGTTTGTGATGTGTCCAGGTGTTTGACCGGCTGAATTCAGGGGAAATGCTGAGCTTAACAAGTGAAGTGAAGTTTTCCAGCATGTTTACTGCTCAGTGCATCACAATGAGCGGCGGCGTTGCCACCGGCAGCGGCCAGAAGACATCAAGCCACACAGCCTGGATAGGGGGAGGCAGCAGCTCCAAGAGGAAGGGCTTCGTCACAGCCGTGGACCTGGACACTGACCTGGTCACCACACAGGTACCAATACAAGTCGCAAAACTTGTTTGACTTCTTTTAAGCTAAAGTATTTTAACTCTTTCCTGCCCTTGTGAACAGGAGGTCGATACCAGCCCCGTCCTTTGCCTCGTAACGGTTCAGATCCCAAATGAGGAATCTGATTGGCTGGTGGCAGGCACGCAGGCTGGCTCCTTACTGGTCATCAGCACCCAGGATGTGTCCACCTATCTCCACCTGCAGGGTGTCACCGATGCCGTCACCTCGCTGTACTTCCATGTACACCCTCGGCGCTCGTAAGTCCTTACAGAACCACTGAAGCTGATGGTGGAAATCATTGTCTGCTGCTCTAGGCAATTCTAGAGCACGCTGTGTGTGTGTGGGTGTGTGTGTGGGTGTGTGGGTGTGCTCTAGAGAGCATTTTGACTTAAAAACTCATCTTATACAATGACACAATAACGAATGTGTCGACTCAGAACGGAAACGTTTTTCCAAAATACCAAAACGATCATCCTGATCGTCAAATGGGTTATCATGAGAAAAAGAAAATCATTCATTCATAAAAAAAAATTTCAAAGCAGCAGTATAATTAGCTTATCAATCTCAAACCTGATTATTTAGAATGTATACATGTATATTAGAAACAGGAAAATGTGCTGAAAATGATCTTATTTTTGTGTGAATAAATGCTTTCTATTTTTCTGATTCCTTTGCAGCCAAAGGATGAATTACTTGCTGGTCGGCACTGCAGATGGAGTCCTGAGTGTTTATGAGGAGTCTGTGCTCATGGTAACCGTCCACTCAGAACCGCTCGGGTCCACTGCGTTGTATGGCGATCACAGCTGTCTGCTCTCCTCCTTCCAGCAGGAGAATGGCCAGCCAGTGAAAAGCGTCGCCGTGGGAAACGCCAGCACTCCGCTCGTGTGTTTGGGCCAGTCGAGCCACTCACTGGACAGCAGGTCGGTCTGGGCCGGCTGCGGGACCAAGATCCTCTGCTTCTCAGCCGACTACGACGTCTCCAAGTTCATCGACACGAAACTGAACTTCATCTTCCGGTGAGTCTCATGTCTGGATGCAACAATATTTTATTTATTTATTCTGGATCTTTAAAATTATTTCCAGCTCCAGCGTTAATGTTTATTGATCTTTGAGAATGTGTTGTTGCATCAGTGCATGCATCTACCACTATATAACTAGAAAACGATCTCAAAACAACAATATTATCGTTTATAGCAATAACTTCTGGGACAAATTTATCATCACAACGGCCTCAGTGTCGATTTAAAGGGTTTAACAGATATTCACACTCATGTAAGTTGGAGTAACAGTGGTGCTGCCCTCCTCCAGTCAGCAGCGGGGTCAGAGCAGCGAGGCGTGCGTCTCCTGCATGGCGGTGGACCGACACGTGTATCTCAGCAAAGCCAGCTCTCCGACCGTGGAGGTGTGGGACAAGAAGAGCGAGAGGATGGTGGACTCCATCGACTGCGCTCAGATCATCCGGTACGCTCCGTTGCACTTTGATCGGATCCGCTGTGAACCAGGCAGTAACATGGCCGTCCCTCACAGGCGGGGCGGCAGGGCGGAGCCGCTCTCCGAGGCTTCGCCCTCCTGGGCCACGGTGAAGGCCTTGATGATGCAGAACACCGCAGCGCTCTGGATCGGCACTAGAGGGGGCTACCTGCTCCTGCTGGAGCTCTCCAAGCACCAGGTGCTGCGGGTGGTGGCACCGCCGTGCGACTCCATCCGCGCCATCGTCTCTGCAGTCATACGTGGGTTATCAACTTTTTACACGGATTTCACTGCAAAGACACAAAATCTTACCAAGTAGTTTGGGTCTAGTTTTTTGTGGAACTCTTGATACACTTGAAATAAGACAAAACTAACTCAGAAGGAACTTTTCAGCAAGACATGGGAGCTTGTTTTTAGTAAATAACTTCTTAATATTGATCAATAGAATAAAGTTGATTATTTCACTTGTAACATGGGAAAAACTAGTCATTTTTGATCAATATTACATAATTATTTACTTCAAACAAGGTCCTATATCTTGCTGAAAAGTTACTTCTGAGTTAGTTTTGTCTTATTTCAAGTGTACTGAGATAACTTTACTAAAAACTAGACCACAAAAGAAATCAGTAAGATTTAGTGTTTTTGCAGCATAGGTTTATTCTTTGGGAACAATGTGTATTCTATTATCTTCTATTTGGAATATGAAGCATCACTAGACGCTCATCTGAAATTGACTGAAAATAAAACTTCTGGGTTAACGGCTCAGTCATGACAGAGTTTATCATTATGTAGGAAGATTACTAAGTTTTGGTTTTTCAAACGTCCAACAAGAACACAGCCTGAAGGTTAACTCACCGCCGCCTCAGATTCAGCGCAGCTCCTATCAGCTGTGCAGCAAGGAGAGCGTGAGAACAAAATGAAGGAAAAAAAAAAAAATAAATTAAGCAGCTGGCTTTTTGTTTGGCTTTTAGATTCACCGTCTCTCTGAGCGTTTGCGTGCAGACGAGCCGCACGCTGGGAGTTTTGTCCGTGTAACGACGTTTGCACAAATGTTTCTCTTTTTTTCCTCTTTTCTCCTTCCTACAATCAGAGTCGACGTACTGGAAGAACGCGGTGCTGGTTTTGGGCCGGAGGCTCCCACGAGACAGGAACCGGGACGGTGAGCGTCCTCGTTTGGCCCCGCCGCTTCTCTGTGAAAAAACACAAAAAACAAAACGGTGTTCCTCACTGCGCGGCTCTCTCTGCAGAAAGTGACACATGTCTGTGTGTGTTTGCTCGCCGTCTCTCAGATGAGGAGTCGGTGCTGATGGCGTGGAGCAGCACGCTCCCTCAGGAGGTCAGAGACCTGAAGAAGCACTGCGAGAAGAGGGAGCGGGCCGCGGCCAGGATGAGGGAGCAGCTCCATCACGCCTGAGCGACAGGTCCTAGTCTGCTGCCGTTGTTCTAACCTCTGCGTCGCGTATGTTTCATCTGAAGATCTGGTGAACTGGAGCTCAGACGGAGTACATCCTTATTTCTAAAAAGCGATGCTAGTTGCTGACGTGGAGCTCGGCCTTGGTGCTCGCTTCGTGTCCTGACCTGCTGACCTTTAGCGCATGTCTTCTCCTGCTTTCATTACCCACTTCCCTGTCTGGCTACTCTTGAGTAAAGGCTGCCTGAGCTAAAAAAAAAACAAACAAAACAAAAGAACACTTTTAAAACTAATAATAATAATACAAAAAACAATACTAAAGCAATACAAGATGCTCAAGAATTCGCATTTGTGTTTGATTCATATTTTCTGGAAGAATTATCATAGAATCATCACTTTATTCTCCTAATATAGAACCTTATGCTTTTAATATTATGTCATTCTGATAATATTATGATTCTAGTTTTATGACTTTATCCTGATAAGTGACTTAATTCTCGTTTTACTCTGACCTTATTCCAGTAATATGACATTACCCTTGTATAATTACAACCTTATTCTCATTATGTTTGGACTTCATTGTTGTATGACTTTATTCAGTTATTCTTTTTATTTGGAAATGAAAGCAAGTCTCAGCCAAAGCAGTTATTGTTTTCTTCTGGTTGTTCATGGAGCAACAGCATCGATGGTGACTGAAATCTCACCTCAGTGTTTTGTGTTAAACAGAGGAGTCGGCCAAAGGGATGAACTCTTCAGCTGCACTGAAGAGGATGTTTTACCTCAGCGCCTGATGACCCAGCCGCACTTTTCAGGACTCTGATGCTCAGTGAGGGAGTCGCTCCCCGAAGAATCGCGTCATAGACTTATTGTTGTCTTTTCTTCAGCACAGCAGACCTTCCAACCTGGCATATTTCATCAGATAATGACTGGCTTGTAGTTTTCAGGACATTTTTGCAAAGGGACATCGTTTGTTTAACTTTTGTGTTTAAAGTCTGACAGCAGAGGAGATGTTAAAAAATTCAATAAAATTCTGCTTCCAATAAACAGATAAGGATTTTTACCCTGTGTGCTATGGGTAAAGTGGAAACTGGGGGAAAAACAAAAAAAAAAGGACAAAGCCATAAAAAAAGTGTCACGGTTATTAATATTTATCAGTATGGTAAGCCACTCAACATAGATGAGTAAATTAGTTCTAATGCTGCCTGCTCTGCACATGTTGTGGAGTTTTTTTTTGTTTTTTGTTTTTTTACATACATTCTTATAGCTGAAGTCATTGTGACGCCAATAAAAGTTATTTTGTTTACGGTTTTATTGTCTGCGTCCTTTACACTTTAGGGTCATGCATTTAGTCTGGTTTCTTTATTTTGTGTGTAAACAATAATATCTATATATGATACAATATGTACAGTTCTGTCCACAAAATAAAATGTGCAAAAAGCCTTAAACTGACTAATTTTTTGTAATTGGTGTGTTTTAATTACCACTGAAGTCAAAGTCTGGATCAAGGATACATCATCTTCATTTGGTGCTTTTCAACCTGGTATTATTCTCATTTATCTAGTTATCTCACTAAGAATGACCTCTAGCTGTCAGATGACCTCTAGTTAGATAGCAAGTGATGACCTCTAGTTGTTAGCTGACTGAAATGGAGATGACTAGAACTTGATAACCGAAATTCTAGGTTAGCAGGATAACTAAAACCAAATATTTTTCCTTTCAAATTCCAGCGGTGACGTGTAACTAGTTACATTTCCGAGTAGCTTTTTGGGGAGTAGTTTTTCTACATTACTTTTAGTTGAGTATTCCTATGATGAAATATCACAAGTCTTACTTTTGTGCAATATTTGGCTACTATAGCTCTGTCAATAACTGTAGCAACAGTTGTACGTTACCGTGTCCGCAACATATTTCAGCTTAAACTGAAACAACCAGCCATATTGGATTTGGAGTGGGAATGTTCCCACTTGAAATGCAGACTCTGCAGAACATTTCTGTTAAGTCTGGTTTTATAATTAGTATAATAATAAAATGACAGCAGAAGACTTTGTGCTGTTCTGAACTGTAAAGAAAAAAAAAAAATCCCTCGTATAATCACAGAGCGATTATACTGAAGTGCTAATAAATGCATCTGGCAACATATCAAAACCAAACCATCAAACAGCCAAAAATGAGATGAGTGTCAAAGTATGGATAGTTTTCCACTTTTATTCTTGAACTGGAGGAAGGGGGGGAAGAGACATCGCAATTTAAGCATTTCATGAAAAAAATATTTACAAAGAGGACGCAGTCCTCACCAACACTGACAGAACATTAGTAAAAAAACAAAGACATGAGAGTTAAGTACCTCTGAACCTTAAAAACACTGCTCTGATATCCAAACTATCAGGATAAATATATTTATAATATTTATATTGTATTTACAGAATACCTCAAATGTACAACCATGTATTCTATAAACAAATATAAATGACAGGCACACTAAGTTATTTAGTGACTTGGTGTCACTGAATGACTTAGTGACTCCTGTGTGTGCAGTCACACATAGGAGTGTGATTGTCACAAACAATCATAGGAGTGGAATACAAGCGCCGTCCTCACTGTTTTAACAATGCTGACGTGAACTTTGGCCAGAAATAATAACGCGTTCCATCTTGTGATTTACATCATCCATATGTATACACTGGGACAAAACTCAATGCTTCAATATAGGGACCGAAATGGAGACAACCTTTTCGCTGCAAGCAGGCCTAAACCTGCTTTAGACCTTCAGGACTCTGTGAGCTCTACAGGTTCACTAAGAGGGGCCAAAACTGAAGAGGGTCAGAGTTTAGGGGTGAATTCAAGTAAATAAGTTGGACAAGAATAATCTTTTCCAAAACCGTTTGTTTTTAGGCTTACAGTCACATAAGGTTCAGAGACGATAAACAACAGAGCAGCTACCTTATATCTACAAAGAATATACAGTGCAGTAACGATGCACAACAATGACAATGGCTGACTGAAAGCACGCAGAAGGGTGGAGGAGAGAAATGGCCGGGGCGGGGCTAACTATGGCAGTCAGTCTACAAGTCCGACTCGGGCATATCTGGCACGTCCGCCATCAGGTAACCGATCCCGTAGCGGCCGTTGGGAGCCGTGTCCACCTCCGTGCCGCCGCCACCGCTCTGCTTGCGGTAGATGCTTTTCCCCGGCATCGGCGAGGACGCCTCGCCGGGGGTCTTGCCGTGGATCAGGCTGGCGTCGTCGTCGTCGTCCTCCGGCTGGGGGCTCTCCTCAATGACGCGGCCCTTCTTGTAGGAGACGGCGGCGAGGCCGCTGGTGTTCTCGTCGATGATGTTGAAGTAGCGCAGGCAGAAGACCACTGGTACGGGCATCATGGCCATCACCACCAGAGAGATGCAAACCGCGATGCCCCACGGAGGGAAGTGGAGGGTCTTCTCTGCGGCCTGAAGGGGGCAGAGGTGAGAGATGTGACAAGGTGACGATACGACCACAGACATCAAGGTATTTTATTGGGATTCTATGGGAATAGAGCAACACGAAATAGCAAAAAGGGAGACTTGGAGCTCATGAGACTGTGCATTTGCACTGGGTTTGCAGTGTAATGCTGCAAAATCAGTGCTTGATCAAAGTCTTGGTTGAGCAAAAGCAGCAATCAATGAAAGAATCAACATTCTGAGATTGAAAAGTGTTTCTTTCCTTAAGTGCCTAGTGAGTCGAATTAGCATCACACCTATATTCTAAGCAATTTCACATCAGACCAAACAGAAAAATAACAAATATATATATATATATATATATATAATTATTTTTTTGTACAACTGAACATAAATTGAGGGATTCTGAGGATAAAACTTTAGTTTCAATTTCAAGTTGCTCTGCACAGCCTCCTGAACACAGAGGGAGCAAACTAGTCCTGCTAGAGAAAACATGCTTTAAATACAAGCATTATTATTTGTTTGAATGGTATAGTCAAAGTCCAGACTTGAATCCAACTGAGAATCTGTTCAAGGACTTAAAAATGGATGTACACGGTGTGAGTGAGACGGCGCAAAAGGAACTAAATATAAAAATAACTTTAAGATTTTCATTTGCAAAATAAATAAATAAATTAAGAAATTAGAAAATGATTTATTTTTTATTTTCCTTCACTAATCTGCACTACTTTGGATTGTTTCGCGACACATTGAAGTTTGCTGCCGTGTCGTGACTAAAAAGCGTGTGAAGGTGTTTGCAAGAAACTCACACACACAAAAAAAATGCTTTCCTCAAAAAACTAAAGACTATGTTTAGAACTTTGACTTGTTTAGTCTTTGTTCCACTTGGTTCTAAAACCACACAGGTGCTTTGGTGTTTCTACAGCAGACCAAACATCCTGTTTATTGTTCTCGGCTGAAACGCCGCTCAATCACGTTTGTTTCCAAGAAGTTTTGTGTTTTTGTACTTTCGCGCTACCGCCCGGTTTCCCTCTGATCCCCCTTTAATCTGCTTTCATTCGGCTCCAGGGTCACAGAGCAGGAGGGGCCCAGGGGGGCCGTCTGCTCTGGAGAAGCCGGAGGCCTCCGCTTACCTCTTCCTGTATCCAGGCGCTGTAGCTGGGAGGCGTCATGGTCAGCTGGATGAAGCTGGCGCAGAGCAGGAGCAGCAGCAGGATGGGCGTGATGTACTTCCACATGTAGTAGTAGAAGCGGTACGGAGTGAAGCCCAGCATGTCCCTCAGGTCTTCAAAGAATCTGGGGAGAAGCAGGAGGCGCGTTTTTTGTTTGTTGTTGTTTTGCCGAAATCTTAGTAGTTCTTGGAAATCGACGCGCTTACTTGTCGATCCCGTAGAACCAAGCGATGGCCACGTTCTCCAGCACCACGACGATGAGCAGCGGCAGCGTGGCGGAGTAGTCGTCGAACATGGTCACAAAGTAGTTCCCTGAGCGCTGGACGAAAAGGAGGCCGATGGAGAAGGCCAACACGCAGCATCCCACTGCAACACAGAGAAAATTCCTTACAATTATTTCTCAATTAGTGCCACAAAATCTGTGATTTTGATTACAAAACAACCCTCACAGAAACCATCGCAAAATCCTGGACAGACTGATCCGTGATTTCGTTTTAAGAAACCAGTCATGAAACAAGCAAACAACGAATAATTGAAACCAACACCTTTTATTGATGTTTTGACAGCTGAGTTGGTTTTATCTTTACATTATGGCACAACTGGCCCTTTAAAAAGCATTCAGATTTTTGATATGGCCCAGAATGAAAATGGGTTTCATTTTCTTGCTGTATCTGATGCCGTCTGGGGTATGTACTTTTATAGCTGGGACAGAAAACAACAAGTTCCTGTCAAAGGAATTATGCAAAATTCACATTTTCTATATTTCTACACTTTCACTACGCTTAAAAAAAAACAAAAAACATCCAGCCGGTTTTTGGCAATAAGTACATTTTATTTGGTGTCTGGAAAATGAGTCTCTTCAATAACCTTCAGCAGAGTAACTTCACTGCCTGTTACCTAGCAACTAAAGCAGAGCTCCAATACATTATGTCAGGTGGTTTTAACACTATATCTGCTTTACAATGGCTGTTGTCATCTACCATCCAGAAACCACTTGTTGCACTCTTACTGATTGTGCTGGAGGCTCGACTTCTGCTTTTCAAAGATAAATATAATTGCGCATCAGTTTGCAGCCATTTTCACGTTAGCTTTAATAACATAAAGCTAGATCATTTTTAAAGTCTAATCAGTAATACTTTTAGAACAAATTTATGTCAGATCATGATTGCTTGGTAAATGTCAGGTTGATGTCAACTTTGTATTAAAAGTGTCATAATTTACCGAATGACACTTTATGACAACAGTCATAAATATTCATATGGCCGGCGGTAATATTTGCGGTCAAAGGGCTTGTTGCTAGGTGACCACTCCTTCTGACCTGTAAGAAACTCCTTGCGGACTTTGAACGTGTCGATCAGCGGGGTGAGGATGCCCTCGATGGTGCCGAACATGCTGCCGAGGCCCAGGTTGATCAGCATGAGGAAGAACATGACGGACCAGAAGGGCGAGGCCGGGAAGTGGGTCATGGCCTCCGTGAAGGCGATGAAGGCCAGGCCTGTGCCTTGGACAGCCTGGTGGAGGGAAGGGAAATGAAGTTATCAGAAGTGTTAAGTGATTTTTATATTCCAAAATCCGTTTCTAGGATGTTTGCAGATTGAATTTGCTGTTTGAGAGGAGAGCTCAGCTAACTGTTCAGAAGGCTATCAAAATGTCCTGCTGTCCTGAAGTTTGATTTCGGACTAAAAAAGTGGTTGGTTCCGTTTAATTCCCATTTCCAAATTCAATATAACACACGTAAGACGTAGTGGCAGCCATTTTGACCTTATTTGACCTTAGTTAATGGCAGTTTATTTTTTTTTAGAGGCAAACATTTGTATATTTCATAAAGAAAGAGCTGCAGCCATTTCCCCCGGAGGAGAGTTCCTAGTGGCTGCAGAGTGGCTGCATACATTGCTAATTTAAACACACGTAAAACTTTGAACTTTTCTATGCTGCTTTCCACTCCTTGAAGTTGCACTGAAGAACTTCTTTACTGCAAACTAATGCACTTAAAAAGACAGAACCGTATAAAAGGAGAACACAATGATGGGTTGACATTCCCTCACCAAAATTCTGCATTGATTACCTGAAAATATTCAAAGAAGACTTCAACTTTCATTTCTGAGCTGTTTTCTTTTTTATTTTGTATCATTATTCTGGGGTTTTGACTGTACAGTAACAGTTAACAGTAAGGTCAATTTTCCATTGACGACAAATGGATTTGTAGCCAATTGGCCAATTGGAGCATTTACAGAAATGCTAATTAACGTGCTTTTTATCGGGAAAATAAGTTAATAAATTTGAAAAAAAAAAAAGAACAACGTTCAATTCCATTGATAGAACTATTACTATGTGAATGAGAGTTTATGAGAGAAAATGACAATTTAGCAAATAAATGGATGATAGCAAACGGTAAAATCCAAATGCTAATTTAATAACTGAATTACCTTCATGTGTTTTTTATAACCATAATCAAACTGACAACTAGTTCAACTGGAACTTTAAATGGACAGAACCGCTTTATCAGCTTGTGTTGCTAATATTAGCTAGCCTGGTCACTGAGGCTAGAAATGAGCGAATCCTCCTTGTAAAATAATCAAAAAGCTACAGAGTCATAACTTTATTTTAACAGTTTACATGTAACAAGAGGAAAAAACTCAAAACTTGAGTTTTGGTTTTGTTTTTTTCTCCATGTACCTGATTGAGCTCATCTTCAATACTGCAGGACTCCAGCCCCAGTTTGGGGAACTCATCCTCCTTCACCCCCTTGATGATCTGTATCATCTGATGGTAGTCTTCAGCAGTGACCTGACTGACCTGCGTCAGGTTGATGTGGTGGGGAATAAGGCTCTGTTCAATGTCGCTCCCCAGCAGCGCCACAATCTTATTCGTGTTTCTAAAACAACAGAAGATTGAGCTTTAAAAAACCCCCCGAATCATTCAGCCCTAAAAATCAAGACCCAGTTGTTGGGCCTATTTTCAGTCTGTTGTCGGACAGCTCCCACTTACAGAGCAACACATTTGCTGTTCATGATGTTGGCTTTGAAGCCCAGCACGGCGAACACCACCAGGGTGGCCAGCACGGAGGTGAAGAAGTTGATGAAGGACACCAGGACGGCGTCGAAGTGGCAGTTGTTGTCGCGCTTGTTGTAGCTGGAGAAGGCGATCACGCCGCCGAAGCCGAGGCCCAGCGCGAAGAAGACCTGCGTGGCCGCCTCCCGCCACACCTTGGCCTCCAGCATGATCTCCAGCTGAGATCAGAGCAGACACGTTTGGTCGTTAATGCTTTAACGCTTGCAAAACCAAAAACAAACATTTACAGAAAGAGACGGCAGTTGTAATTTGAGAGGATTAGAAAGGATAACAAGACAAAAAGAAAAACAAAGTGGATCTATTTTTACTTTCAAGGAAATAATAAAATATAATTTTCTATCAAGATAGAACAAAGTATCTTGATTCAGTAGAGTTCTGTATCATTACAAGAATAATGGGTTTTTTTGTTGTTATTTTTATATACACAAATTGCCGTTTACAAGGATAGATTGATTTATACTGAGATGTTTATGATATAATAAATTGACTGTGAGAGAAGGGGAGACCATATAAGATTTCTTTTCCCTTCAAACTGTTCCCTTTCATTCAAAACTTTACTTTATGTCAACATGATATGTTCATTTTAGACTGTACATGAACAAAATAAATAAGTAATTATGAGATGTCACACATCCACAAAGAACACGAGGAAATTGATGTATTTAAAATATTCTTTAAATGCTCTTGTTTTAAAGCTCCATAAATGTCAGTGACATTAGCTCACAATAGTTTGGTCACTATAGTGTGATTTATGTTTTCTTTATTATTTATTCAAAACCAATCTAATGCATGCACATGAAGGTATGAATAAATGTGAAGATTTTTTTTTCTCTGTATTTTAAAGTGAAGCTCTCAGAAGCTCAAATCTGGCAGTGACCTTTCCTCTTTTAAAGGACAGCAATACAATGATCTTTTCCACAACATTTACCATCCCACCCTGTCAGACGGCGGCTCTAAGCCGTCTCCATAACGTCTCATATTTTTCCAAACGTTCCCCTCGGCCCCTGTGAGCTCGGAGCAGGACGCACTAAACCGCCGCCGGCTCTTGGAGACGTCGGGTGGCGAGATGCAGCAGACACAAAAGACAGACGTGCTCTGCTGAAAATCACCGTCTCGGGCTGGCTGGTTACATAAGGACCTTGTAGCTGTTGTTTCCATGGTGACATGATTCTGTGGCCTGCCGTGCGATTGGCTGCTCGCTCCCGAGGAGCCAGCCTATCACGTGAAGATGTACTCTTTGAGCCCATGCAGGGAAACTATCAGGGAGTAAAGTGAAGGAAGCGTAAAAGGAAAAATATATATATATCGAAGAGTGTGAGCGAATATCGGCCAACTAATAGTCTAAATGGTGTTAGTAGAGCGAACATTTCTAAATCTGTGAAGAATAAGGGATCAATCAGCTCTGACTCTGTTCCTGAATGGAGGAATGTGCTCTACCATGCTCTACCTTGGGCGTGAACATGTGTCGAATCCCGTCGATGGAGCCCTTCAGCAGCAGCGCCCGAACCAGGAAGCAGATCAGGACGACGTAGGGAAACAAGGAGCTGAAGTACATCACCTGCAAGGATGAGAGAAGTCCTGTTTAGTCCTTCTCAGCAAAAAAAAAAAAAGAAAAAAAGATGTCAGAATAAATGATGAGAGAGTCTTTGGAAAAACTCTAAAAATAAACGTTTTGAACTTCCTCCCTGACTGTCACAATCACTCGACGGGCAAAGCTTCTTTACGTTCATGCAAATTGAGAGATTATTAAAGACTGCAGTTTGCAACATAAAGATGAGACGTGCGCTGAGTCTGTGGTTTGGTTCGTTGCAGCTGTGAGTTAAAATACCTCCATGTTGCTCATCTTTCTCCCGAAGCGTGGCCCGGTTGCCATCATCATGTTACTTCATCTGCTAAAGTCTAAGATAATATTACGAGCCCCACATATGAGTCATTCAAGCTTCGTGTCATAATGTAGCTGTTTCAAACTTTTATTTTAAGGAAGAACATAAATTATTATTAAGCTGCCTTGTGTTTACACTGTTGCTAAGAATGGGTGCTTTGCTGGAACCAAGTTATAAACAATAATCTACTTGTTTAAAACTTTAGATGGCAAGTTACTTCACAATGTCTCAATGTTTTCAGAGTTTATAATAACAGATGAGATGAGCAAATTAACAAACTGTAAGCCATGAGATGATAAAACCCTGCCTGGTTAACTGTTAGCCACCAATAATGCTAAAGCTAGCATCCACTTTGCAGGATTTTCTCTCTTTGTAGAAACATAAGAGAGAAAATCTCTTAGTAAAGCTAGTATCACACTGTTTTCCATCTTAGAAAGTCAAGTCTTTAAAATGTGTGTTGCTATTGAAGTCTTTCCTTTCTGAGATGTGCATGTGTGTTGGGATCAAGAGTGTGGAATTCATACTTCTACAGTCTCTTTTAAAGTTTTATTGCACCTTTTTTTGGTTATTTCATCATCAACTTATATTCTTGGCATGATTCTCAAATGGTGCCTGAACCTCTTCAGGTACAGAACCCGTGAATTAGTCAGAAAAAAAGACTTACTTTTAGTTTCAAGGATGACGCATGGCAGGTGAGTGTTACATAGACAGATTAAGTGAGATTAAGATTGGGTTGCTCCGGTAATTTGAGTCACAGTTTTGTACATTCTGTAACAGCGGCGTAAATGTCCAGTTTTCATAATTTTGGTCCCATAATATGTTTGGCAACTTGATTTTTGTGCTGATCAAACTGTGTAAAGTAACAAAAGAATAGCATGAAAGGCAGATAAAGTAGTGTACACGTACATTTTGTCTCTTGGGCTGGATGTAGGATCATCGAGAAAGTTGGCAATAGCTTCTTTTTTTTTTTCTTTTTTTTTGTAATTGAGAGATTTCCATCTAAATTTTTCTGCAGTCTGTGGCATTTTCTTTTGTGGTTCTTGGCCATGACTAGTTGTTGACCCACATCCAAAACCCGTCATTAACTGACGGGCTTGTTTGATCAGAAGGTGAGCCTCAAAGACGGAAAGACCTGAGTCATCCGCCCAAGACACGGTGACACATGGATTTACAGAATGGGCTGTGAGGGCGCGCCTGCACTCTCTCTGAGGTGGTTTGTGGTTGAGTCAAAAGCACGGTTAGGTGAATCGGAAACATTATGTCGGCTGCTAGGTGGTCCATATGTAATTCTGAAGGAGGCGGTGCCATGCCTCAAATGAGTTCTCTTTAGGTATGGCACAAACCTATACTGACCTGTTTCGGTTCTTTGGGCAAGACTAAAGGTAACGCCTCCTTTCTTACTCGAGATTTTTCAATGCAACACAAAAGCAAGCAACTGAAGAGAGCAAAATCGATCTCAAAATAAAATTTGAACCAACATGAAGTCAAAAAGTCCAATTTGAGAGGTTTCTTTGTTTTCTTCGCTGTTCTTTGGGCAAGACTGATGATAAAGCAAAGCCCTGGCTGCAGCCCACACAGGACTGAGCTTTTGTCTGAAACCTTGACAGGACTCGTCCTAAAGCCAAACAGTTTTAGGCTTCAGATCTTCCGACTTTATGTTTCGTAAAGAAGAGACCTGTACGCTTCAAGGTCACATGCGGCTGCATCCTGCAAAAAGGTCAAGTTTTGGGAAATCCCACTGTTATCTTCACATGCAGGTACAAAGGCACCGATTTTCCACGGTGACGTGTAAACATTTTTATTACACACTGTGGAAGTGTGCGACTCTTTAAAGTCTAATGTGTCTAATAATCTGTCCTAATCCATAAAGTTACATATTATGTTCTCCAGTACGTCACATTGTAGGCAAAATCCACCATCACCACCACAAGGCCAATTTCTTTGCCAAACTCCTGGCAATCAAACCAAGCCACAAAGGCGCGCATTGCCATGGTAACCAAATGGTCTGATCCCTTTTCACGCCCACGCACACACTCACACATACACACACACACATGGTACAGAAGCACTGTTTTTGGCTCAGAAATTCTTTGGGCAAGGCTTTTGTGTAAGCTTGGTAAGTGTGAGCATTTCTTTCTCTTTTCTAACACAGAGAGCAGAATAAAAAAGATCACCAAGTTCAGTCAAACAACCTGCTTAAAACCTTGAACCAAAACCTCGTCTTTTAAAGACAAAGACATTAAATGAACTGTGCTCATTCCAGCTTCACACTCTCGCGGTTCAAAGCTAATCAACATCCCGCATCAAAATGTATCCATAAAAGATTAAAGCCAGAAGCACATGCCTGGCTTTGAACTCAGAGGAACACGATTAATGCTGGTCATATGACTGGAGAAACTTTGCAATGATTAAAATCACGATGTACGGAGGAGATGACGAGCGGGGAGAGCAACCTTTAGCTGGTGGGGCTAATCCCTCCGGATGCTTTGTTATACTAAGCTGACGCAAGAAGTCCTTTAAAGATCATAAGCAGTTTAAGAAATATTTCATGAGAAAGATTTATGAAGTCACATCTAATCGGTCACTTTCGACCTTTTAGATTGCGCTAAACTGAGCTAATTATACCGGGGAAGACTGACAATGCAAAGGAACACTTTTTGTATTAGCACTTTCAGATTGACAAGTTAACTGAACCACATTAGCAGGATTGTAGGGCAGCTGTTGTAGCCCATTTTCTCTGCTCTACTAGGTTGCTCTTGGACACCATTCTCACATCGTTTTCTCTACTTATCAGGAAAAGGTGCCACTAAATGTCTATATTTAACTCGGAAGTAATAGAAAGTCTCCGCACCTTCCCTGAAGACTGGATTCCCTTGATCATGGCGAGGCACACCATGGACCAGGCGGCCAGCAGGCACACTGTCATCTTCCAGTTGAGTCCTCCGCCCTCAGAGATGCTGTTGGAGATGTCCAGGGCCTCACGGTACCAGTAATAAGTGGTGGCCGAGCTCTTCTCACACTCTGGCACCACATCTGAGGTTCAAATCAAACAACAGTCAGGTTCAGACAACGGCAAGAGTCATTTATGCACCAAGAGATGTGCAAGGAAAAAACCCAGCAAGATGCACGGATGGTCAGTTTGGTGTGTTAATTTTTGGTTTAGACGTGTGACAGGTAACACATTGCAAATATGTTACCTCCCATAGTGAAGATTCCTGATTGAATATTAGGATGAATTTATATGAAGTTTGCATCTTCTGCTTGTACATAAACTGGATTTGAGACTCAAATGAAGATTAATCAGCTAGTATCACACTGTTTTCTGTCTTATGCTAGCGTTTTAGGTGTGATACTTGGTCTAAACATGAGTAAATGTAAAGGCTTTTGTGGCACCATCAGTCTTGTCAAGTCTTTAAAACACGCATTGCTACTGAATGCGTGTTTTAATGAATGCGTGCAACATGTGTGTTGGGATCAAGAGTGTGGAATTGCTACTTTTGCTGTGACATTAGTCTCATCTACTTTAATTTTCTTCTTACCCCCCAACTTGTTGTCGTCATCTTGTGACTTCATCTGATAAAGATTAAACAAATATAGAGTCCCACATATGAAGATGAGTACTTTAAGCGTGACAACGTAATGTACCCATTTGAGATTATTATTTCCAGGTAAGAACATGAATGATCATTATTCATTCGTGAGCAGAAGGCTGTGGGAGCAAGGCAGCCATGTTTAAACTACCAGAAAGGGCTAAACTGTTAAATGCAGCTGAACTTTAGACTTTCCAGCAGTGCAAGAATTTTTTTTTTTGTTTTTTTATTGCCTCACACAGTGCAAACTACAGGTGCAGATCTCTCTGCTAGCTGCAAACTGCCTAGCGTCTAATGCGTTTAACTCTTTACCAGTTATGCCTCTATTCACATTGTAAATACAGCAACGTTCACAATAAGAGCCCTACCCACATATGAACACTTCTAAATTAAATTGATAACTGTAATGAGTTACAGAACAAAAAAAAAGATTGTGATACCAAATTTTCAATTAAGCAAAAATGAAAATGAAGTTAAAGTCGATTTTTTTTCGTAAGGCAAATTAGTTTGAAACATTAATATCAACTGTACTGGACAAAAACTAGCAAAATTGTAAAAGCTCATTTGTATATTTTACTTTTTAAATATGTTTTCATTCCTTTAGATGAATGCTTGTAGAAAATCATGTTAACGCCATGATCATAATTTTTTTTACTATTTAATTGTAATAAAAACATTTTCATCATAAAGTTATTTAAGACATTAGTTATCTAGTTTAAGAGATACAAAAATGTTACATGTTGCTGGTGTCTTACATGTACTGGTCTTGTTCTTGACAAGCGGACATTCATGCCATGGCAGCGGCTGCTGGAAGGACTGGGAGAAGTAGAACAGACTCCAGCTGATGATGACATTGTAGTAGAGAGCCACAAAGAAGCACACCTGCAAGCAAACAAATCAACGAGGCATGAGCTGCTTACTGGCGTCAAGGCTAACCAACGTTTTAAAAAGTTACCATATCAAAGCCACTAAAATCCTCTGTCATGTTATTTGAGACTTTGTTGTTTGGAAATATTTCAGCTCATGAAACATAAAGGCCAACCACACTGTAGAAACAAAGGGAGCGCCACCCATCACCCTGATTAACGTAACACTGGTTTATAACTACAGATGGTTTATCAAGTCATTAGTCTTTCAAGAAAAGAGGTAAATGGTAAAATGTGTGACGTGCTTCATAAATTATACTAAATATTTCTGTTTTTTTTTTTGTTTTTTTTAAATCTGTACATCACAAGAAATACATTTTAAGCATAAAATATGTAAAATACAACTGGTATAGTCATTAATTTTAGCAGCGGAAGTATTTATTTTCCTGTTATTAAAAAGTGAAATAATGTTCTATTATACAACTTTTAATGAATGATTGTTTGTTGGCCTTTAAATACAAAATGTATTATTTTCTCAAAAAGACTTACAGGTTTCTTGTAAAGGACAAGCCGCCTTCTGTTCTGATTCAAGAATTAAACAACTAAAATAAACTTATTTTTCTGTATGAATCAATTTCTTGTGTAAAAATGTTTTTCTTGAAAACATTTAGCACTACTACGTACTACTTTGACATTTAGTGCTTTACGATACTTGACATCTTACAGTGGCGTTGCATCAGAAGGATCAATGTTGGTGTTTTTTTTTTTTTTGGTTTTTTTTTGGTCAGCTTTCACTTTGAGTACAAGTTTTGAACAGAAAAGTTCACGGCATCTGACTCACCACGCAGCTGGCAAAGCCGATGCCCCCCAGCCGAGGGCTGATGTAGTTCCACACGCCGATGCTGCCCCTGCGGATACGCTGGCCCACGGCGAGCTCCAGGAAGAACAGCGGGATGCCAATCAGGACGAGCAGGATCAGATAGGGCACCAGGTACGCCCCTGCCAATCAAAATAAAGCGCACCACACGCTTGATGAAGCAACACGCAAGGGCAGGAAGCCGCTGCATCAGATAACCGTGACATCGGTAGGTTTCATTTCCTCGAAGCAACAATGCACATGGGACGACTGACACACGTTGCTCTTTCTAAACATCTGGTGGGTTTTCGTCTCCCTTGTGATGTGTGGTGCAGCCAAACTATTCTGGAAGCTATAAAAACACCGAAGTCTTAAATTAACCCAGACTACAACTGCATTATACGTTTACGAGTTGAGGCTGATTTACCAACATCAAAGCAGGCCTTAATGGTGCGGTAAAGAAAGATAAAAAGTCACATCTGTAAAGGCAGAGCTCTTGCAGGTGTAGAAGGCCAACCACAACTTTAAAGGGATTTAGAGAGTCAATGGGCCTTTAGATCGGATATTGTCTCTTTTCCTCTCAAATCAGGGGAAACTAGATAATGTAGTGAGGTTCCTTCCCTTTACCTGAAGTGAAACGTCCTGTGCGAAATGACAAAAATGTCTTTGAAACTGTCGGTGGTTTTGTACTGGAGTTACAGTGCCATGGAAACTTGAGGATTTCTTGTTTCCAAACCAAAATGTTTCAGATCATTAAACAAATTTTAATGTAAGACAAAGATCAACATGAAGTAGGCAAAACACCAGAGAAACAGAAAGGATCATCTGACATTTACCAAAAAACATCTTCATAACCACCAAGTCTTTTGGAAAAATATTTTATGGATGGATAAATTCCAATGCGTCAAATTTCCATTGACAGTTTTTGATTTGCGCCGTAAAGATAGCATTAAGATTTTACACAATTTTATGGACAACAGAAATGCAGCTATTTACAGCCAAACAATGTGGTAGTGTGACGGTCTGTGGTGGGTTTACCTCTTTGGGTCCTGGACAAATTGCCACAGTTTGGAACAGGGATCCCCAAAGTGGGTCCTCGAGGGCCGGCATCCTGCATGTTTTAGTTCTCTCCTTGGTGGTAGTGACAGCCTTTTCAGAATGTCAATGTTTCTTCTTAGGTCTCTAAAAAGCCATCATTTGATCCAGGTGCGTTAAATCAGGGAGAGAACTAACCAATGCAGGACGCGGGCCCTCAAGGATTCACTTTGGGGACCCCTGGTTTAGAATGTAAAACGAATTCTGCTTTCTTGCACAAAATCCCAAAGGACTTTATCCAATCACAAGCTTGTTAAATGAAGTGTTTCACCCAGTCAAAGTCTGGATTAAAATCTGATTGCCGTGTGGTGGTAGAAATTAGTTTGATGATTTAAAACATTTGGAGACACCATTCTGTACAGGGGCAAATACTTTTTCTCAGCACTATCTACTGTAGTTGTCTATCAAACATTCTGTTGGGTTTGTAAGCTTGTTCTAGTCTGTCTGACCCCTCAAAGTGTTCCCCCTCACACAGCGATTTGTAGATAGAATCAGATTGGATTTCAGGGCACTGTAGGTTGGGGGCCTGGAATCAAACTCAGCGTCTCTCCTGCTGAGCCACAGCCGCCCCGTCATGTCTTGTAGACAAACCACAACAACAGATGTGAACTCTGGTGGGTTGGTGGTATTATGTCTGTTTCAACAAATCTTATTGTTCCATATGGCCGGGCGTTTATTGAATTTTTTTCCCCTGAGTTCCGCTGTCCCTCCCAGATTTGACCTGGGTGGGAGTGGCAATACAAAGGAAAATCAGCATGAGTGTCCCTTCTATGTGTTGTTTTTAGGATGTGCTATGTAAGACCTGCTTTTATTATCAAAGCGGCTAATTCTGGTTTGCTCACATACAGCTGATTCTTGGATGAGAAACTCTGGTTTCTATTGTTCTCGAAAAAGAAACTCGACAGCTTCCAACAAAGTCGACGGTCTAAATAAAAAGCAGTACCATGCGGGATTTTTCTAAGTCTACCCTGAACCTTTGAACCAAGTGTTGACCCTCCAAATCCCCTGCAAAGGGAGAGAGACAGAGGTAAAGAAGCTCTCTTAAAACATTGTTAACAACTCACTAAAGTCCTGAGTGAAATAGGAGTAGAAGGACTCTCACAGGGACCTGCGCCAAGCCCCAGATCTGCCATTATAATCAAATTATGGATGAACACAGCAGGGTTCAAGGAGTGTTTAAAGCACGCCTGAAAACATGACAGAGAAACGCGCAGAAAAGCAGAGGCAGAAAGATGCACCGAACCTGCACTAAAAACATTTGGCAAACTGTGCAGGATGTACCCCGCCTCCGGCCCACTGACCGCTGGAAGTCCCAGAATTATTATTGATTACACTGAGGTTTTATAGATAGAATATGTGGTATATTAAACTTTTCAGTAGACTAATGCTTTGTCCTGTTTGATCAAAGCTATGCATTGCTGTTGGTGTATTTGTTACCAAAACAAACCTTATTAGATTTTGCATTCCATCAGTGTATATTTGTGAAAAAATTACATAACCAAATAAAATATTCAGCTCCTCATGTTCATATATGTAAGTCTAATTTGGTCTATTTTGCGTAAAAAACGTAATTTAGCTGCCAACAAGCAACAAAATTAAACTTGCTTTAGTCAAACAATATATAAAGACATATACATAATGAAGCCCTAGTTTTCGGGTTAGTGACTCCAACCGCCATTTTTAAAAGTAATAAATGTAGGAATATCCAAATACCATTTTTATTTTATTCTACAGCAAAAAAAAAAAATCCGTTCTTATTTTTTTATATTGAAATTTTCTGCATCGTTAAACTCAATAGTAAATTCCTATATGTGTGAGAAGTTTTTTTTTTCTCCATAAGACTATGTCTAGAGTGTAACAGAAATCTTAATCGACTATATTAGTAACTGTTGTTCTCTTGGTGTGGAAAGCTCAATTCATCATTTCTCAACGACACACCCAGATTGAGAGTTGGTTTCCTCCCAGACGAACCTGTCCGTCTCGGTTGCATTTAATCAGCTTTCATGAAGCAGGCAACGGCTTTGTATAATCTCCGGGTGGGAAGCGCCTGCAGCTCGTTCCCACCTTTCTAGGACACATACGTGTAGGGTATTATCACCAGAGCATCCTCAGAACGCCTAACGTGTTCCTGATACCATCGCGTTCCCGTGTGGTTACTGTTAGACAAACACAGCTGATTTCCAAACGAGTTCAGAGACAGGTTATTACGGCATGTTGGTTCTCAGGAGGTCATGTTACACTTATTAGTCAAAAAGTAAGTAGACTGTCTTGTCGGGACAGACTAGTGGTTAATAATATGGACTCATCTGCTATATCTTGAAAAGATATAGTAGATATGCAGTGCTATCCTTCCTCAGTCAGAGATTAATTTTAATACTGAACAAGATCGTGCAACACTGATTGTAAACACAGAGCAAGAACGGTGTTATTACAAAAGAGATGCATGATCTTTTCATGGGCTTGGAGTTGGAATACATTTAATAAAGCGAAAACAGAAGTGTATCTCTCACAGAAGGCTAGCACACAGAAATAAAAACACAAGCTGCTCTGAGGTGAACATGTTTGTTCTTGGTTTATTTCTCTTAAGCTCCAGCTGAGTCTGACAGCCTCTTGCGCTCTTTGTAGTTTGTGGGAACATTTTGTAACATTTGGTGTGAAAACCAGACTGAAAAATGGCTGCTGATGACTTGCGGCTATTTAAATGCCTTGGAAATTTGGAATTCAAATATTAGGTTGTCCCTGTCTTCAGTAATGCCAGATAACCAAATTGAAATGTTAAAATGAAAGAAAACCGCAACTTTTAAAGTTAAATTCTGATTTTATTAAGTTATTTTTCACCATTTTTCTGTTTAATGGAGCAAATATTAGAGTTGAAATGCCTACTTTTTGTATGTGAGTATGTACTTATATACAAAATAAATATACACAAATAAATCACTGTTAGCCTAAACTAAACTCATAGTCATAGCTAATTGCTAATTTCAACATACACCTTTCTGAAACAAGTTGGCTTCAACTTCACACTTTCATATGTTGACTAGGACCACAGAATACCTGTTGTTGAAAACAAAACAGGAATTTGTTTTTCTTTACGCTACAAAAAAGGCAGTTATGATGAGAACATGGAAAAAATTTGAGGGAGCATTCTTATTTCCCCCATATGTCCTCTATGCAGGAAACATGGGTGAAATTGATCAAAGTGAACAGGGTGGACTTCCTGTCACCCATCAAAACCAGTCTCCTTCCCCACCAAAAAACAGTGGCACCGTAATAAAATAATTTGATTTTCTGCTTCAAGGGAAGGAGCAACCTAGGCTCAAGGGACGAGGACAAATGTTTAATGTTAATGTTACAAATTAAATGTTGATCTTTGAGAGTTTGCACTATTATGCCAATACCATTATGTTACTTGAAAATAGTCAATATTGTCGTTTCTTGCAATAACTTCTGGGAAAATGTATTGTGCATCAAAATGTGTAATTGTGACAGGCCTAACAATAACAGGTTTTGTCTTGTAAATGAGTTTGAGTAAAAACACAAACTGATCATCTGATGAAAACTGATACTTTCAGCTGCTTCCATTCACTACTGCTGTTTTACAAAAACACTGCCCAATCATAAAAATCAACATATTTGCGAGCAACAAGCTACAAAACCAACAATAATGTTTGAACCTTTAGCCTCAGCCATCCTGTAAAACAGGCAATACTCACCGACTTACCACTGATTCCAAATAACACCTTTAAGTGTCTAATTTAGCTAATCTGTTGTCTGACTTACATTATACTTATTCAACATTATATTTCCTAGCTGGATTTTGGTGGAGAGGTGTGGCTTCAGTTCAACACCATTATTTTCTAATCAAAGGTGATTTTCCAACAGAGAACCTTCTATTTCTAAAGCCACACATGCTGGATGTGTGCATAAAGTCAGCTGAAGTAACATGTAAGTTGGACTTTGGCCTTTTCAAAGCAAGTGCAAACATTTCATGTCACATACATTTGCTGGTGATGTAAATGAGACAATGAGTCTCAAGAGATTTTTCTGCATAAATAAAGAATTGATGGAAAATAATAACACAATACTTTTATTCTGGTAAATCTCAGACAGGGATGCATGCATGGACAATAGAGAAGATGCAAAGAATTAGGAGCATTTTGTCCAGAGTTTGTGTAGGTTTCACCAACTGCAATTTAAGAGTTTTTAAGACTTTTTTCAGACACTTCTTGTCTGTTTGTGGCTCCTGACCACAATTTGTGCTTTTATGCCCTGTAGTGCCAAGTATATATTTTTTTAATTCGCACTTACCCATTATAGGTGCAAATCGCTTGCTGGCTAGCTAGCAAAGGCACATTAGCAACTAGTTAGCGATAGCCTCAACCGCCTCGAGTCATAAAAAACAACACACGACTGCATGCGATCCAAACATTTGCCTGACAGAAAAGTAGTGAAAAAGAAGAAGAAAAAAAACAAACACTACATATAATATACAATGTTAAATAGTCCTGCCATGCAAATAGCCTGCTAGCGAGCTAGCAAGGGTATATTAGCAGCTAGTTAGCAATAGACTCAACTGGCTAGAGTCACAAAACGCCATAGATGTTTGCATGCGAGAATGTAAAAGATTAAATTAAAGATTTAAAAAAATTAAGACCCATGAACAACATATTTAACGCCAAATTACTTTTTTTTAAAATCAACATATTTTATGGCCTTAATTTTAGACACATACAGACTTTAATTTAAAACTTTTTAAGGATGCGCAGCCAGACACCCTGTTATCAAATGCAAGGTTTGCATGTGTAGAAGTGGGTAGTGAGCCTGAGTCAACATTAAAGTACAGCTAAGAGACAGATAGATGTGAGAAGGAACAGTGCACAGTCAGGGGCCATCACACAGTCAAGGTTTGATTTAATACACTTATTTTCAAATATTTTCCAGCTGCGAACAAATGTTACTTCTCAGTTAAGTTTATAATGTGTTTCTATTAGTGCTGTTCAGTCTGAGTGGGAGGAAGCTGGAACTGCCCACAGTAAAACTGTAAACGAGGCCTGCTGAGAGTAACTCACCGCCTCCGTTCTTCTGACACAGGTAGGGGAACCGCCACACGTTGCCCAGGCCTACAGAGAAGCCAACCTGGGCCAGGATGTACTGGAGCTTGCTGTTCCAGGCCGGGCGCTCCTCCTCGTCGCTGTCTGAGGCCCCTTCCTCCACATCGCACTCCTTGCCTTCGCCGTCGGGGCTGTCCACAATCAGCGAGCTCTTCTTGAAAGAATCGTCGCAGGCGTCCTCATTGGAAAGCAGGTCCCTGACAGACTCCGTGACATCGTCGTCAAGCTCTCTCTTGACGGCCTTGCTGTTTTTGGGCATTTGATAAAGCAAACACGGGCGGGGAGGGTGGAATGTCTTTTTTGTTGTTGTTGTTGGTTTTTTTTAAAGTCTTGGCGGGTGGATTTTAAAGGCGGTGCCTGCAGCCAGTGAGAGTCACCTTGTAAAGAACTCTGAGTTCAAGGGGAGGGTGGGCGTTCAACGACCCAGGGGGATTCAAAAAGTCTGTGAAGGTTGAGTGGTTAGTAGGTGCTTTATTTCTTCATTATCACCAAATGTCTGTGGAGCAGGAAAAAAGAAACAGTATGAGCAGTATATAACAGTGAAAATACAACACCACAAAAAAGTATCCAAGCAGTAGGTGGTGGCTGCAACTTGCTGTGGGACATCTAGAGAAGTATTAGAATCCATGTGAATTTTTGAGCCTGTATGTAAAATTTTGACCCAGTGTGCATTAGAAAAAACAAACACAAATTCAGATTGCATCATAAGATCACTAAAGATAAAGTGCTTAAAGGGAAAAGAGTGCTAGCCATCTCTTTTATTAAGCTAATGCTGCATGTCTGTTAAAGTAGCTGACTGCACCTCTGCAAACAGCCTGACTAATAACCAAGCTAATTAATCAGCAGTTTGTTATGCTTATGCAATAGAAATTAAAATGGTTAACAGATATGATATTGCCCAGTAGTTCTCATTCTCAAGCCTATGTATCAAAACCTTAATGCAATAGAAAACATTATTTGAAGTGTAATAAACAATATTCATTTAGCAGCAGAATAAATAATTGCAGCTTTTCTGTTTATAAAAAAATAAATTAGGTCATGATGCAATTTTTTTTTTTTCTTTTTAAATCAAGATGATCATAACTGTGAAGCATTAATCCAAAACAGTGAGATATGAAGGATGCAGCCTTATACCCTCACATGGGAATCACATGGCTGGCATGGGCACCAATGAATGGGGATCATGTTGTTCTTTTTTTAGTCGCTGTTCTGAGAAACCCAAGGCCTGGGAGCGAACCGGGCAGGTGGAGTTCTCACGGTTTCAGCCTCCTGAATATTTGAGGAGACGGAGCTGCATCCGAACCCAAATCTATTTTGCGCCAGGTGATGAAGAAAGCCCCCGCAATGTTCTTATTTACTCTTGATTTTTCTCTCCGCTTCCCCCCCCCCCCACCCCCCATTTCGCCGAACGACCGTAATTTACGACCATTGCGGACTGAGGGAGCCCTGGAGCCCTCCAGGGTGTGTGCGGCCCCGGCCGGCCACGAAGCCGTCCGCGCGCGGGCCAGGTGCGCAGCCTCCCGGTCTGCTCCAGTCCAGCGAGCGAAAATGCCGCCACTTCTGCTCATTAATACACCTCCGTTTATTTCCACCCTTCTTCTGAATAAAATGTCCTGGGAGCGGGGGGTCCCCCTGAGGAGAGCACGCTTCCCGCCCACCTACCGCAGGATTAAATCCTGATTAGATTAGCGCTTTCAGATTAGCTGCTGAATGAGGAGCAAAAAGGAGCCAAAAAATGGGAGCGGAGATGATTTATTAAAGAACAGAACCAGGGTGTTAAAACGCTAGCTAAGCAAACAAATGGGGCTTAAGGTAAGAATTCAACCCACGAAGAAGAAACAATTTAACAAAAAACGCCCAATTTCTTCTTTCCCCCCCCAACCCAACAGCAAAGAAATGCAGTCAGGAAAATGTACAGTTTTTTAAATGAATAGCGGTATAAATATAAGTCGTTGTGATGCCATTTTTTTTGATCCACTCCGGCACAATTTGTTCCGAATTGGCATAAATTAGAGCTGCGCGCGCTTCTTGACATCCATGTGAGATGTTTCATCATTCCCCGGCCTTCAGCTCCATCCTGCTGCACTGGTACCTCTCTCAGCCTCACACACACACACACGCACACACACCCTCATCCTCAGATGCCTTTGTCCTCCTCAACCTCCCTCATACACGCCGGAGAAGCTATTTAGAAACGCCTCATCTCACCTGAGCGTAGCAGCAGAATTTTCCCTACAGAACACGTCTCAAGGGATGAAGTTGTGAGAAGACATGCACGGGGAAGACATCATCACTCGCTTCGGTCCGACCGGTTTCTGTGGCTTCGTCCGACTTCAGCGCTCTATTTCTCTGTAGCTCGCCGCCCCACGTGGTGACGTCATCTCGAGGGGATCTCCGCCCTTCTCCCCTCGAACAACGAGGCGAACCCATCCTCCATCTTGATTCCTTTATTGTTACCCACTATATCCTGGTGGTTTATTTCACAACACGCGCCATTTTCACACGTTTCCTCTTTAAATTCTTTAGAAAATTAGCATCGTCTTCATCCGGGACCCCCCCCCCCCCCTCGTTCTGAGATGTGAATTGGTTCAACCCACGAGAATACCCCACTACATGGAAGTGGGCTGGCTCACGACACGCAATGTGCCTCTGTTTATAAACGCTTTATCCTCCACAATGGCTGCGGATTCCGTTGGATATTCTGGGGATTATCTTTACGTGTTGATTAGAGTTCATATGAATGACAGACTGTAGTCTGGGGTTCATTCAGAAGGGAGAAAAAAAAGCGTGTTGTTTTTTTTTTTTTTTGTCTTTTATTTCGCTCATTGTCGGAATGACAGCTGAATCTCCCAGGGTGTCGCGATAAAAACAATTTCCTAAAGCCCTGACAAATGGACTGCATTTCATATGAAACGATGCCCTTAAATCAGACATAATAACACAGACATGCACTAAAGTATCAGATGGCTTAAAGTGAACTCTTTTTATGATTTTAAAATCAAATCATATATTTGACAATAAAAGGAACGGATTGTGAAGGACATTAAATGCTAAATATTTAAATAAATAAATATGTATA